>JBBPJN010000485.1:0-13642 GCA_038088755.1 Boletus aff. separans
CGAACTGATAGAACGTTTGGTGAGCAATGTCATAGCTGGAGGTGGCCGAGGAAATGAGGAAGTAACAGTAGCGAGAGTTTTGAGCACTCCAGGTATGGATGCTTATCCGTCTGTCTTCGGTTTGGTTCTGAAATATCTTTAGCGCCATTCATTTCATCTAGTTGTTTGGGCACGATCGCGTCCGTGCTCTCGAACAGCGCTGCCGCTTTTGTGAATGCAAGATTGAGGTTCGCCGGCCCGTCTGAATCCACAACCAAGCTGGATGGAATTCCAGATGTGGCGGAGATTGGCCCTACTGTGGGGCTTGTCAGGAAATTAGCCGATTCTGGTTATGAATTCACTGGAGATCATGGAGCGGAGCTGTACGCCGTTATATTCTTGATTGGCTATGTCATCCCCCATCAGGGAGAGGCGTCTAGCGACAAGTGGGTGGAAGATGCAAAGGCGCTGTGGAGACTTTGGATTTCCCAAGACGGTGACAGACGACAAGAGATGAAGGATATCGCAGGCAGCCTCGTGAAAGAGAAGTTGAAGAGCGTTATTGTCGACGAGAAAGCGGAGGTGAGGTGGGTACACTGTTTGTCTGCCAAGTGTCTTGTCACTAGCACTAATTCGGTATCCAGGTCCGAATACATCATCCAGTGCATTACTCCCTCGCCTCCAGGTATTCGTATTGACCCTCTAAAGGACATTTTCCCGTCACGTGAAGAATTAGACACAATGCTGGATTCCTCTTCCCTTCCGTCTACCACTTCTCCGAGTTTGGCGCTCCTCGACCCCACCCTTCCAACCTCTTCTGACACTCCCACACTGAGCACATTGAGTCGGAAGTACGCACGTACTGCTTCCGCTCTACTTGGACACCTCACCACTTCGCGCACCATCGCACGGTCAAACCTCTGGGCACTACGTCACATTCTCGTCCTTGGCTTCTACGTTAACGAATACCTCCGTGTGGAGGATGGCTGCGTGACATTTGATGTTACGAGGGATCATCTCGAGCACTTTTTGGGGAGGGTCAAATCACTGACGACTTATCTCCTAGGCCATGTAGAGGATGGTGTGCACGCCAAAGTAGTGAACACGCTCTTGAGTGAGGATGGTGCGGCCGATTCTGAGGATGGGAGTTTAGCATCATTTGTCATCTCAGTTGCTCGTCATGCCCAGGCCAAAGACAGTGTGAGAGATGCGGCGGTGCTCGGCATCGTGCTGCAGCACTTGTTCAATGATGCTACAAAGGACGATGCTGATCTGTGGTTGGCCCTCGCGAGGAAGCTGGAAAAGACAGGTTAGCTTTTGTCTCCGTTTGCATTTGAAGATGTTCATTTCCGGATTTATCTTCCATCGTCTTAGCTCCCCAGACCAGCATTACCATATTATCCTCCATTACTGCACATGCGCCCGAGCCTCCCAAACTCGACAGATATCGTAACGAATTAGCTGCTTCACTCATCGGTGTTCGTCCAGGCGCAGTGTCCACTTCGGGTCTCCTCATCCTTCGGTTATTAGCTGCCACGGCACCTGACCCCGACTCCGACGTTGTCTTCCTCCCACAACAGCGTGCCGTGAACGTCATGAAGGCATGCCAGGCTTGGGTTGCTGCCGACGAAGACGACGAAGACGGTGTCAACGAGGATGTGGAAAGTGCCATGACACTAGTATTTTTCTTTCTCGCTCCGATATTGCAAAATGTTCCTGGATCACATTGGGATTTCATCTGGGACGTGATCGAGAATAACCTGGAGGTAGGTCGTGTTTGCTTCAAGTGTAGATGGCTGGTATCGATATTTCGCAGAACTGCTCTATGGAAGACAGTTCAACGTTGACGACCCTTGGAAGGACGCTGAGACTAGTAATTGTGATTGATGATCTAGCATCGACGAACAAGCCTCTTCGTGCAATGTGGGAGGAAAGGAAAGCAACGGTGTTGGGACTCGTCAGGGACGTGGTTACTGTCAACACGGGTAAGTGATTAGTTCGTATCTCTGTATGATGCAGGAATTGATGGAATATATAGTCACCATGCCTTACTCTGAACCTCGCACGTTATGTCGAGAGTTGGCTTTGTTCCTCATTCAAGACATGCCCTCCGTAATGATGAATGAGAAAACTTTACCAAGTGTAAGGACATACAACTTTTCGTTCAATCTTTCGTGTTGAAAACTTCGCAGATGTGTCATGTATTGGGAGACCAATCTCAGGAAGTCCAGCGAATGGGCTACCGTTTCCTCCACAAAGCTGCTCGAAAGCGAACGGAGCACTATGTGATCGAGGTTGGTGTCGACACAGAGGACGTGGTGAAGCCAGAGTTACCGCCTGAGCTCCTCGCCATATTACAACAGATCCTTGGCTCAGGAGAGGTGCTTGACCTAGACGAACAGTCCATTCCGCGCAACAAGGAAGTGTCCAAATACTTGCTTGCGTGGATGATCACATTCGACTTGTTTATTGATGCAGTGTGTATATGCTTTGGATAACATTGCAAAGAGACGTTTCTGACTTTGGACATAGTCGATGAAAGTCCGCGCTGGCTACTTCAACCACATGCGAAGCCTCGACATTATTTCTCGATATTTCATCCCGAATATATTTGACGTTCTTGGTCTGTTCAGTGGTGGAAAACAGGTATTCAAGTTGGACGTGTGGGCTGTCGACGAATTTCATCTGGAGAGTATGCATAATTTCTCTTAATTTGAAACCGAGCTCACCTCCCATGGACAGCTTTTGAACCAGAAAGTCCACTGAGCTTGCAATTGCTAGCTGCCCACCTTTACCATCGGGCTCTCCTCACCGTCCCTGCCCTCATCCGTTCCTGGCTATCGGACTGTACTGATAAACAACTTTTTACCCGCGCCGTCGACTACACGTCGTCATACTTCTCTCCAGGTATCATCAAGGCCGAATTGGCGCAGGTCCGACAGCCAGGCACCTCGTCCGAACTCTTGACGACGGAGAACCTGACTGTCAAAGTTTCACCCGCCTCTGGCGAAGTGACGGCGTCGTACATGGTTGACGATCAGACCCTCGAGCTCTCCATTCGAATGCCGAGTGACTGGCCTCTGCACAGGCTCGAAGTGAGGGACACAAAGATGGTGGGTGTCTCGGAGGACAAGTGGAGGGCTTGGATACTTGGCGTACAGCAAGTCGTATGGCAGCAGGTAAGCTCGACGACTGCAGTGAGAAACATGACGTCGCTCATTCCTGAAAGAACGGCCGCATCGTCGATGCCCTGACGTTGTTCACCAAGAACGTGACTCTCCACTTTTCCGGGCAAGTGGAGTGTGCGATATGCTATTCGTATGCTATAGTCTCCCTCGTTGGTTAGACGCCGTTGCTTAATTTCATATTGCGCACGTTAGTATCATTAGCGTCATGGACGCCAGCTTACCGCAGAAACCGTGCAAGACATGCAAGAATCGATTCCATGCCAGTTGTCTGTACAAGGCGAGTTTATTTCAAATGCTATCTCTTCTCCGAGGTCTTACCACCCGTGACTATGGACAGTGGTTCAAAACGAGCCACTCATCGAGCTGCCCGCTCTGTCGGTCTGACATCCTGTAGGGCATCCGAGTCATTTGGGAGATTGTGGTAATGTGTGGATTACGCAGGCATTCTCGTTTTAGCGAAGTGTAGCGCCGAGACGCTGTGTATTCACTTCGACTTGTCCAATATAAATTGTCAGGTTTTGCGCGGGTTTGGGTAAGTGGATGTGCCAATTAGGTTTCGGCAGAAACTACGTGCCCGGGGTACTATGTATTCGCAACGTGTCCGTGTTCCAGTACTTAACGATGGTTCCTTGAGATATTCAAATGTGAAACAGCCGTGGCCCTGTTTCAGGCTTGCGAGGCCGTGGCTTTCCGGGCTTCCACTTTCGTGTGGGAAAAAATCGAGCGGCTTACCTAATGCTCTATACTATAGTCTCGAACGCTGGCAGCCCCCACTTAGGAACTGCATACGGTAGTTGTCGAATGTCATGGTGCAGTAATGCCGGGAAAAGTTTGCTCATTGAAAAGGGGTCAAAAGGGGTCAAAATAGGGTTTCCAAAACCTACATATGATTCAGTCATGATGCGCTATTTGTTGACGTTTGTAACAAACTTTAGATAAAATCCCCATTCAATTGTCCCAGAATAAGTCTAAACATGGTGATGGTATTGAAAGGCATGTTTTAAATTTTTGCGATGGTAACCTTTGTTACCTTCTCCTTCCTAGAACAAAGCTTCCCGAAAATAGCGAAAACGGGCGGGTCTGGACTATCAAGAAGTTTCTCATGCTAATTTACCGGACACGATCAATGAAATTCGAGGGATCTTGGCAGCACATGACTCAGGAAGAGACGAGGAACGCATGCAGGCTCGGACAGAACAGGACGGAGCGCTCGTACAAGAGCCAACGAGGACTCGACAAAACAAAAAAGAGGCAAGGTTATGTATCTTTTCTTGCCCGTCCACTCTCATATTCTCATCTTGGAGAGACACGATGGGTAGCATTCAACCCTGGATGACCGAGGAATGGAGTGCATCGCAGGCCACTTTGGACGTTTGCAGTACTCAGAGCACAAACTGAAGCAAGCACTTGGAGAATGAGACCGATTGAAGGTCAAGCGTGGAGGAGAAAAAACCGTTCTCATTTCTGTTGTCGCATGGTCGAGTTGAAGCAACGTCTACGTAATGAGAGCTGGCTGTCCTGACATGACTAGCACTAGGCCAGCTCCAGTCTCATGGTCATGGCACCACATATGCCATAATTAACATGGTGACCCATACCTGAGCTGCTATCGCAGCGCTGATCTATCGCTCCTGGATCCCAAGAATTTTCAAAACTCAACTACATAACAGCATTGCGGTAATTTCTCTTTGGACTTCATTATTTCTTCAACTTCAAGATTCCTGCCAGCTGGACCCGCCACAGGGTGAATTGCTCTCCAGATGGCCCTGAGCGAGGGTCCATCAGTAGGTAGCAACGGCCCAACTTGAAGCGTAATATGGTCGATTGAATCTCGTCAGAAAAAAGTAAAACCGAAACGAATCAGTCTGCGGCAAGTTGTATGGTCACATCGACGGTCAGTTCAAGTATGTACTGGTACATGCGTGCAGCCCTGGTATATTCCTGTACAACCACCGCGAGTGGTTAACAGTGCAAAAAGTTACAATATAATTCACAGCTGTGAGTCAATTTATCTCACCGTATACACTCTCGGAGACACAGAGACACAGAGACTCCATAACCTCAAACATTGGTTCTGTATTTATATGAAATTGTTTCAGAGGTTAATGCATTGGCAATGGCCCAAAATGAACATCGGACACCAGGTTCTGTTCAACGGCCCAGTTATAATTCCTTCTTACCAGCCCCCAGTCGTGTGAGTGATCCTATTAAAACCGGAACCCTGTCAACGTACGTAACTGGTCCAAATACAGGCTGCAACTGTAACCGAAACTTGTTGGGTGGCCCTTGCTGTTATCGCTGTCCCTGATGCTAATTGGGTAGCGAGTGCATATAAGATATGTGTTGTTCGGGCTTCTTTTCTCTAACTTCCTTCCTCCCTCGTGTCCCACTTACAAGTGATAATATGCATGGCCTCAGCGAGATCAGGGAGGAAGAATCATCGCAAGCGGAGAATGCTACACTGGAGAGCATTGTCTGGAGGAAGATCGATAGACGGCTTCTTCCATTATGCACCACCTTTTTCCTGCTTGCTGCCGTGGTATGTTTTTGAGTTCGGTTTCATGTGCGGTGTGTTTAAAGTATAAATGACATGTAGGATAGGACTAGCATCGGGAATGCACGTGTGGCTGGCTTGCAAGCATCACTAGGCATATCGAATTATCAGGTTCGTCGACCGCTCAGGGTAATTCAGCCGTCCAGCTGATTAGTCCGTAGTTTGCCGTGGCTTTGACCGTAACGTGCGCACATATTTTTGATCGTTGGCACTGGCTCACCATGTACAAGTCTTTATATCACCGCCCAGCTTCCATCGACGTTGCTCCTGAAGGTAAATAACAACATCACCGACGATACTACTCTTATCATTCCCCGCTGCAGTATGTAGGACCCAATTTCATGCTTCCTGCTATAGCCACATTGTGGGGCATCATCACCGTCTCACAAGGTGAGAAATAATCACTATCATCTCGACACCGGGCATCTGCTCATTCTCGGTGAAGGCCTCGTCAGCAACTATCCTGAGTTACTTGCATGTCGATTCTTCTTGGGATTGATCGAAGGTTTGAATGTTCCATGCCATCGTTCTCTGCATTCACCGTTGGTCCAGGTGGCCTCCCTCCTTGCATTGTTCTTTATCTTTCTTTTTTCTACCCCCGGAAGCGACTGCAAATACGGTACGTGAAATCAGTGTCTCAGTACGTTATCTAACGCTTTTACTAGGATTGCGGTTTTCTTTTCCTCAGCATCATTAGCAAACGCTTTCTCCGGATTGTTGGCTGCTGCCATCGACCAGCTCGATGGAAAGGGCGGTAAGCCCGGGTGGGCCTGGATATTTATTCTGGCACGTTGTACACCGCCTGCTTCGTAAATGTCGCTTATCGGTCCTGACAGGAAGGCATATTTACCGTTGTCTTCGGTGTGGTTTCCTTTTTCATTCTCCCTCGCTCGCCCGAAACGTCGGGTTTCCTGACGGAGAAAGAACGGAGCTATGTCATTTCCACCCTGAAACACGCCGGTTCTGTTTCAGAAGATGATGACAAGGACAGCTTCAGTTGGACAGAAGTTGTTGGAGCGATCAAGTCGCCGCATGTATGTCTGCTCGTTGTCGTATCCTTCCTCAATGGTAATATCAATATCTCATACACTCTCGATTTCGCCTTGATTGACAATGGTCTTATCAGGCGCACTGCTACTCGGTCTGGTCTAGTTGAGTTTGGTCTGTCGATCTCTCTTTTCATTCCTGACAGCCGTGATGGTAGTTTCGAACCGACGATCGTTGCTGGTCTCGGATATACAGGTAATCGAGCTCAACTTTTGAGTGTGCCACCATTCGCTGTCTCCTTTGTTCGTACGTGTTTCTGGACCTGAACGCATTCCGTGGTTCATTCACACTGCTGAAACGACACAAGTATCCATCATCTTAGCCATCGTGTCAGATCGCTACCAGTGTCGCGGATACATATTATTGCTATGTTCACTTCTGGAGGTGATCGGTTTCACCATGTTTTACGGTATGTCGAAACCTATCGAGACCAGGGGTGCCCATCTAACGGATGCACATGATCAGCGAGCACATCGAACCACGTCCGCTACGCTTCCCTTTTCTTCTCAGCTGCCGGCGCATTTTGTGTGGTGCCCGCCCAGAGTGCGTGGTTGACGAACAACAGCGCGCCGTACACGCGACGTGCCACCGCCGTGGCCGCGGCCTACATCGTGGCTGAGCTAGGTGGTATTCTTTCCACCTGGCTCCTTGGATCGCTGTCCCCTGCACCCGACTACACGACGGCGACGATCACGTTCATCGTCATGTCCATCTTTATGGTGGTCGTCCCGTCCGCCAACTTGGCATATCTATGGCGAGAAAACCGTTTGAAAGCGGAGCGGAGACGGAGGATGAGGAAGGAAGACGAGCCAGAAGGCCTTGGAGATCGCAGTGCGTGGTTTATATACAGCCTGTAGGTCCTGTGAGTGCGCGTATAAGGCCTCGTCTCGGCTATACATGGCATAGCCCGAGTGCACAATAAGTGGTACGAGATCATCTCGTTCACAATAGCAACAACAACATCCATATTGCAGCTAGCTTTTATAGATCACTGTCAAACTATATTTACGATCAATAAAAGTTTCGTACATATCCGAAGCTACTGTGGCCAGTCATCATCGTGCCCTCGACGAGTGAGTGAAGATGTCAACAGTCGGCGCCACCAGGAGTTTGGGAACTTGCATTGCGGTGTCAACGAGGTCGAAAATTTGTGGAAGCACCCGAGCGGTATGTGACATTTTCCAGACACGAGAGTGGACCAACTGGGCCGGTAAACGGGGAGCGGCAAGAGCTTGTGATGTTTTGGTCTATAATCCGATCACTTGCCAGGAACTGAAGCCCGCTCGAGGTTGTCGGTTGTCATAGATGTGCCAGCGGACAGTCACATTTGGAGGTATCTGCGCAAGAACAGGCATGTCGTCGACCATAAGTACTGAATGACCTGTGGATCACGTGACAACCATACTTACTAGCGATCAGTGACACTGCATCTCTTTCTGCGTCTCTTTCCAAAACACTCTGGTCACGGACAAAGCTTTGGGTACACTCCGAGCATGCAACAGCCACTGTGTCAATGTAGAGGCTGTTTAGGCTGTCGACAGAGGTCAGTGAAAGACTACACAATCAAAATTGGACCACGCAATACCTATGGCATCATTGGGTGTGGAGAAAAAGGGGTCAGGAACGCACTAGGGTCTGGGGCTAGCATGAATGAAATGGTAGTAGTAAGGGGGAACGCCAGGGAACGGCTGGTATAGGTGTTGGCGTGGCAGCTGAAGCGGATGAGAAGGGGCTGGGCCGCATCTTGGACACATCTGCTCGTTTGATCCAATTCCATACTCATATGGAAGCAGGAACCACATACCAGTGTCACGAGACTGTAGATCGGTAATTTGTTTTTGTTCCCCACATGACCTACTGCCAGAGGTTGTGCTGCCACGGTGGACCATCATGACGACTTATATCCGCCAGGCACTGTCGCTGCGGAGTACATGATGAAGGTGTTATACGGTGGTCTCGATCATGTTCGAGGCACTCCATCGTACATACCTCTCGATCAGGAAGGGGTTTTGGGTGGCCTGGACCTGCCCTCGAGGCTGAACAACTTTCACATTCTTCTTGATTATGACCTTCACGTCTCAGCACGGTATATGTATAAAGTTGGGATGTCACGATTGAAACCTATCCAGATGGGAATGCCAACTGCGACTCCGACTCGGATGTTACCATGGGAAGACCCCCATTAACACTAGTACGGGCAGCGGCGTATACAAGATGGCGTGTCCTGTGCATGGCGATCCTAGAGCGGACCCTTGTTTGTAACTGTTTGAACGCCGTGTTGTCTGCGCAGCACCAGCTCTGCCAGATGGGCCTAGACACTTTCTAGATTCAGCTGAGCTCCGTCCCGGGAGGTTATGCGCACGGATTGATAGAGATAAGCGGAAAACGTCTACTTACCAGGATCCGCATCCAGTCCGTGCCTATCAACTAGTACTATATACTGACTGATATCGTGACGGCGTGCTGGTGCCGTGACCACGTACATTGGCATCTTAAACTTTAAAGCAGCTGCGGCCCGAATGTTGCTCGATCTGCTCGCATGGGACCGTCCGAACCTCGGCTGTGGGGTGAGTCAGTAGAAGAGTTCGCTCTTCCGGGCCAAGACGTCGTTCGTAAGCAAACGTGGAACTCGTACCGCACTCCTCGGGCATCTGCCGTGGTGGGGCCCGGCAATCAAGGAAATGTATGTACGGGCTCTCTCATATCATCCTGTGCGATGTATGGCCGTGCTGCGTTGTCGTCGCATGTACATGTAACCGTGTATCGAACCTTGGAACATTGGGCGCTGCGGGAGCACTGATGAACAAACTGGATAGCCCCTCTCTCTCACTCAGTGACAAGATTTGGTTGTAGATTGAGCGGAAGATCGGGAGGGAGGTAAACCGCATGCAACTTTGAGCGCTGTCGGGCGCGGGAGAGTCTCCGAGTTGCGACTTTCATTTCCGCACGTGCTTCGGAGCATGCCTCGTGAGTACTGGCACCTATATAAACCCCTCTCGCACACCCGTCTCCTATGTGGTTCGTCATGCCTACTCCCTCCGTCTCGTTCGCACCTGCACCTGCCGTGCTGTCCAAGCCATGGGACCCCACCCAGCAACCCACGTTTGCGTTTGCCAAGCTGCAGCGCGACGTCTGTCTCATACAACGTCAGTACTCATGTTGCCTCTGCGTCAGCATAATCATAACCAGCTCATACTCGTCTGCAGTGGTCGGACAGACGACTGCTGATCCCTCGGGCACCCCCTTGCTCGACATTGACATCTTTCGACACGAATTCGTGTCCATATTTCGCTATTCTCATTCTGCCCGCGTTCATCCTCTCGACCTCAGGGTGCTTGAACCCCTCGACGATCATGCAATTCGCTATGAGCCAGATAATGGCACCGTCTTTCTCGCAAAAGACCTCATGGCACATCTGAAGCGGATATTGGATGCCAGCGCCATGTACAACAGAATTGGCAGGCGTTCCGTGCCGTCAAGACAACGGTGATTCGTTAGGGCCCCTGCTTTGACCCGGTTCTGGATCGTATCCTATTTATTCATCTCCAAGCAATTGTATTCTACCATCCCAGTACAGTACACTGCATGTAATTTCGATCCGTTATAGCCGTACATACATACACTGCCCCACTTTCACAGCATTCACGACAAAGATAATATGATCATGATCATCTTTCAAATTTGTCGTCAACGTGGCATCTCACCAAACTTCCGATCCCGATGTCCCCCTCCTTTAAGAATAGTCCATCCACACACCTGATGGTATGATGCGCCTTCGTTTCCTCGTCCTCCAAGAACTGACACGTGGTATCAATTGTTTGGTGAACAATATGCCATGGGTCAGCTGCCAGCCCGATCCATCTGTTGACGTGGTCCGGCAATATCAAAAAGAGGTCACTAAACGATGGATGTCTCGCTCCCGCTGCACATCAAGGCACTTGGTTACCTGTTACGCTTAAACAACACTCTATACCCACATATGACGTATATCGTGTGCGTTCCCACAGATGGCGCAATCGCGAGCAGTCGCGCAAACTCGGCCCCAGTCGCGTATTCTTCAGAGTTGACGGCGAGAAGAGGTACCGAAATCATTTTATGCCAAGGATCCAACCCTGCTTACGGGGATAAGCTCGGGGAGCAGAGGAGCACTAGACAACGTACGCCGCATGGCAGGGTCAAATGCGATCACATGGCTAAAGTCGAAGCGACGATTCGCGGCAGCCACCAACTGACACGCAACGTTATAGGCATGAGCGTGCATGAGTCAATCAGACACTCACAGCTAAACTTCCCCCAAATGAGTGACCCGCAATGATAGGCCTGGTCACCTCTATCACGTGCCAGCCCTCCCACTCGCAGAGTGATGAAGTCTGTCTGGTGGAAACGAGTCCTTGCCCCTGCGCCAACCGCTGCAAGGCTTGAAGCACGCCCTCTACCTCAGCTAGCCGAACATTCAACTGAACATGTCGAAGACTCGTGTCGTCCACGGGTTGTTCCTCGATGTCTGTCCACCTAAATTCGGATCAGACATGCCCATCCACACTCGATTAAACACTTACTCAAGGTCGATCCAATTCAACCAGTCCAAATCCCTGGTCTCCCCACGTTCATTCGTCACCCGCACACTCGGACCCGTACCATCACGGTGTTCAATCGCTGCAACGATATACCCACGCGACGCCAACTCTCCACAAACCGCCGACTGTGGACATCATCCATGTCCAACAGCAACAAAACAGCAAAACGTAGCACTCACGTTCATCAACTGCAAACAACCCGCACCGTGGCTAAACAAGACTACCCGCCACTTGGTCGACCCAGGTAGTACTTTCAACGGTGCATTCCTGAGACCGGGAAATGTCGTCCCCCAGGTGACGATAGCCACGACGGCGTCTGTAGCACGCGCGATCAATTTCGAGGATCCGCCAAGGCCGGAGCAACATACAGACGATGAGCTTGTACACTGGATTCGGTGACCAATTCACCATCTTCAAGAGACCGTTGACAGTCTGGACGAACCTGACCCAATTCAGTCTTCTCAGCAACGCATATACGTCATGCAGTTATGGAGAATTGCCTAGGAAACCAGAGGACGGATGCTTTGTGCGCCGTCACTGGCTCAGTTGGGTAGAAGAGGGTAAACATGATGGTATCCAGCGTGATGCCAACTTGACCGTCGGGCATGGATCGATGCTTGAAGGTGCCAAATGTCTGTGTTGGGATGGGCAGTTCGACGTCCCGTACGCCGACGGGATACGGCCCGCTGTAGGCGGGCAAGGTCCTCGAAAAGAGGGCGCCAAATGCCGTCCGTCTTGGAGGGGGCATCTTGAAGTTATCGTCGTCGGTGCGCTCCAGGATGGAGGAGATGGTGAGAGAACATAGCTAGTGTGTGTCTGGTGATCGCATCTCGGATGTCGTCGGCACCGTGAGAGTATGCTTCTTTTTCAAGACCAGCACTCCCGAACCTGAAGCTGTTTCCGACCATGACGACTGAGCACTGAGCGCTGAGCCTCCGGCACCGTTCTTGATGGGAGACGCGGAAGAAAAAGAACCGAGGCTTACCCATACAAGGAGGTCCTTCAGCAACCTCGCCCTGAGCGTCATCATTCCCAGCCGAAGTCGAGGTTTGATGTGAATGTCTTCCTCGTCATCGACTTGCTTTGGTATTAGCTCCGCCGATCTTCAGCAGCAGGAGATCACCATAACGAAGGTGTCTCACTGTTTGAAAATCCCTCTTTCCTCATCCGCAACCAACCTGAAGGACAGGCAAAGCTGTCCAACTTTACGTGCATACGTTGTTCAACGAATCTGACCAAGATGATACGAGTTGTCTCTTCAGACGAATCTGCATATATGCGCCACTCTGATATGCTGGCAACTAGATGAAGTCCTATCCAATTCTGCCAGATTCCCGACACGCTCTTGGAGCTTTCTTCCATACTATTTCAATCTTGCACACCAGGTAGTGTACCTCCAGAAAGTGTCAACCAATGACTGGACAAACGCCGAGGACGGGCTAGGGGAGCTTTCTTGAAGTCCCACACCTCGCCTTGCGGAGTTGCTTGATATCGCACTTGTTGGTTTTCTCTCCTTGAATTCCATGTTGTCATGTTGGCTCTGTCATGCTCCACCTATCCATCTGAAATGTGATGCCATCTTTCCTTCAGCGGGGTTCTGTTATCTGGCCTCAAAGTAAGCCTGGGATTGCGAGGCCATTGCATTCCCATGTCAGTGAACTCACTCGGTCTGGCAGGCTGTCAGAAAGCGGTATAAATGGACCGGCGAGCTTATCTTCCGTTCGCCTGTGAAACTTACCACAGTCACATCATGACGCGTGCTACGACGAACCTCGGAGGGACAGCGTCCCATGTCGTTGTCGGTAAAGTCGCCGTAAGTCCCTGTGCATAGATTTAATTTCACAGGGCTGATCTCGTTTCTGGCCGACAGCATGGCCTCATGTCTATGACGTGCGTAGCGTATGGTCCAACTTGGCTCAGCGCACCTTGCTCAGTGGCAAGGCCTTCTCCAGCTGGAAACCGAATCCCGTTCCCGACGAGCAATGTTTCGAAGCGATCAAGGCAGGTGTCGATGCGTTGCCCGCTGGGGCCAAGATGTTCCTCAACGGAGGTGAGTCGGCCGTGGCACCAATGTACGATGAGCGAAACAGTTGCCTGACATCTTGTTCCCCAGGAGAATTTTATGGCCACAACTTGGCCACCACGAACCTCGAGATGCTCGCGCGATTCTTTGAAAAGTACCCAGAGTATGTCGACAGGACGTTCCTGTCCATCAAGGTGGGGACTCATCACTGAAACTCTCCCCACCTGTTGACGACGATTCCTTCTAGGGAGGGCTCAAAGTCGGCCACCAGCCT
>JBBPJN010000486.1:0-13633 GCA_038088755.1 Boletus aff. separans
CCCAGGCAGCCATGACGGGAGGTTCAATACTGGGAGAGGTCTCAGAATGCTATGACTGATGCAGGGATGTAGATCACTCACATGCTGGAAAGGCGGTGACAACAATCGCCATCTCAGGGCTAACAGCACGCACTATAATTTCAAGTGCCCTGGATACCATGTCAACAATTTCATCGTCTAGAGACTGCGGATCATAGTCGTATACGCTGTTCAAAACGACAGAAGCCGTGTACCTAAATCCCATGTTTAACCATCCCGATCACTCCAAATGAGTTCACTTTAATGACGTACTCGAATACATGATCAGCGAATTGTTCCGGGGTGTCAAGCAACCGCCGGAGGAGCTTGCATGCCCTGCGGTGTTGGAGGGGCAGAAATCTGTTAGCCGCGTCGATTCGGAACGTCTGGTGGAAAAGCCGCCTGTGGTGTCGCCATGTTTCCCCGTAAGGCAGCATTATAGAGTTAAAGCCTATTCCACACCTTGGATAACGTGTCAAACGGATAATATGATACAAGAACAAAACTCACAAATCATTGGTGATGAGGTAGGGACGGTCTGAATAGTTCCTGGAACGACTCTCGAGCAAGTCCCTTGCAATCTTCTCTGAATTGATGATGATAATATCCTTTCCGAGGATTTGTGAATAAAGGAGGTCACCTACAGATAGTTACGTGGAAAACGTAAGTTAGACACACGTTAACTTACCGTATGTTTTTGCCCAGTCCCTGTAGGTCAACCATGGTGCACTGGCATTGATTCCGATTACATTTCCAATCCACGGTAACCCGGGAGGCCCTGGTGGCAAAGGGAAAGAAGGTCGATGCTTTGCTCGATATCGCTGTCCGATACATAGAACTACAACCAATCCGAAGATCAAGGCAGTTGAGGTTGCCCAGGTAGACATTTGCAGCGCGCCTCAGGGATGCTAACGCGGGTGGATCTACATGATGGAGTGTTCTTATACATACGGATCAATCTGAGCGTGAGAAGTTGATTCCGTAGGTCTTACTGTGGTTCACGTATTGAAAGAGCTGTGGCATGACGAGTGAGCTTGAGATCCTAGATTTTTCACATTACCTGTTCGTGTTCGACTACTTGGCGCAGCATGTCTCAGTGTCTCCGTGCCACTCACGTAAGGATATGCCCTAGTAAAGATAGACCCTGGCCTATACGCTATTTGGTAACTTGAAGGTGAACGGGCAGGTCCGAACCACATCACAACGAAGCAGAGGCGGAGTCTCTGTGGTTCCTAAGCACGTCGAAGTCCTGGATGCACGTTGAAGCTCTTCCGCTTGGTGTAGTTTCCTAGCTTGATGGTGAGCATTTAGCGCGGGAGCCACTGGTAAGAGGTAAACAACGACCTTGCAAGTCCAGCCAACAGTTGGAGCAGCCTAGAATAGCAGTCAAAAGGCGAGTCAAATTACACAAGATGTAGCTTGATAATTGTAGCATACAGATGCTGTCGATCCGCACGTCACAATAGCCTGAGGCATATCTGCATGACAACGTGATATCTCGGCCCCCTCGAAGGTGAATCCCCCACAGACACTAACCCGATCCCTGTACGGAATGGAGAGGTTCCATGTTGAAGACCTGTGTGAAAAACTCCAGCGCTGCGGCGGGTTGGAACGCCGGCTGAAGAGGCATCGTTCAGTAAATGTTATGCTTGGACTGGAGTCAAACTAGACGTACCACTCCGTGGCCAGCACCAAAAACTCTTCTAATTTGCGCCAGTGTGAATCGCAACGAGCAACGAGAGGAACGCACGCAAAGGTGAAGTTGTCTACATTTGCGATGGCGGCGATAGGCATGCCGTCGAGAGTTATGTTACTGAGCGGCGTGCGTGTTGTAGAGCGGCGTGCTTCCATACCGGGCCATGGCAAGCGCAGTGGCGTAACTCTATGCGAGGCACTCAGTGGACGGCAAGGGGAAAACTTGAAAAATCTATTCCACGCCAATTACAGCCGTGAAACGTAGAACGGACGTAAGGAGTGTCTAACAAGCGTTAGACATATGCGCACTTGATATCAGCATCGCCAGCCTCGGATGGAATAAGGTCTCAGTAGGATCAAGGGATTATCATTGGGGTCAATTAAAATCTTCAATGCAGAATTTGCCAACTCGGAGAGCTGAGGAAGCCACATTCGGGCGTCCTGTAGAATATACGTTCATTTAGATGGCCGAGACGCCAAGGACGGGACGACATACATCTCCAGTCTCGGCAAATAGACCGTTTACAGCAGTGGAAGATGCTTGATAGGTCGTTTCAGCACCGATGATGCTCATAACTACAAGATTGTTCAGATGAGTTGCGTAGTATCCCGGAGGGAACAACGACGATGAGTTCTGGCGGAGATCATTGGAGTCCCGGTCGTCAATTGCAGGAATGTAGACGTTTGTTGATCTGTGAGGGTTGACATGATGCGTCTATAAACACAAAGACATCGCACGTACTCAGCAGTCGTCCGCTTGAATGCAAATCGTGTTAGAATCGGTAGAGTCACTGGCGGCGTAGCAGTCTTGCTCTCGTTTGACACATCCGTCAGGGCCATAGAGGGCATCGGAAATGTTCTTCAGCATATCATCAGATTGAAATTGACCGTATCCCGGAGTGTCACTTGCGAAGGTATAACAAGAGGTGTAACGAATCAAGGGATCGTACCGACCGCTGCAACAAAAAGCACCGAGCTATTGGACTCCTGGAATCGTTGGGTATAGCCTACTTGTTGATCACGAGCGCACTGACGACGATAGGTTCGCCCTGGATTGCACCGCTCGCAACCAACGCGTTCTGTTCGTCAAAGTATGTCACAATTCCGAAGCCGGATCCACAGTGACCACCGTAGCTCTCTGTTGCAAAAATGAACCTGCTTATATGCTCAGAATACAATATTTAGAGACATTCATTGCACGTACTCACGACTCGCGTACTTGAAGATGAGCTGGCTCTCAAAAAGTAGATGTAACGCTGTCCACACATAGGGTGCAGCAGGTTCCGTGCTGTTGACCGTGTCTGTTCCATAAGAGAATCCGGTGCCAATGGGCTGGTCAATGTAGATCACTGAAATATCTAAGGTGTGTCGTGTTCTCGAGACATAGATTGTGAGCCATGCACTATTGCTCACGTTGTTCCAACTGTCTCGCCCATTCGGACGCCGTCCTAGTGCGATTGGGTGAGATGCTTACCTGTGTGGGTTGATATACGTCGAGGCCCTGTCGGCGTCCACCAAGCACGGCCCATTCGCAAACAAACAATGTAGGTCGGCATGTCCTCCATCATAAAGCGGCTAACCTTGGAAGAGACCAATCATAGACGAGCATCCTGGGCCGCCATTCGACCTTTCACGCGATAAGATTATATTGCACCCTCGGCGTGTTCTCGTGATACCCTTACCAGAGCGTGAACGGTGCAGCCTCGAGCGAGGTGCGAGCCTCGAAAAACCAGAACCACTGTCACATTAAAGCGTCAGTACCAGCCTTACTTCATTGGCATATTTGCCCCAATGTCAATGTAGTCAAAGTACTGAGTGACACCGGGCATCTCGCATACCCCCAGAATTGGCGACATAGCGAAGATTCGTGTCATCTTGAATCTGAGATTGGAATACCGAGTGCCCGCTCTTAATTTAACGAGCTAGTGTCACGGGACGACGACGCGTGAACTGAGACGGCCCGTGCGCAGAGACGGAAGAAATAAAAAGCCGGAAGCGCATTTCCGCTAGAAAAACACAATCTGTGAGATGGAAAGCAAGGTTCCTCGAGGAAACAGCGGGTGCCTTATAGTTGCTACTTCCCAAACTGATCAGACAGGCCCTGTCAGCTGGCACTGGTCGAGTGAAACCCTCGTCTGAACACCGCATGGTAGTCATTCAAACTGGAGTTTGGGACAGCAGCCATACTAAATACTACAGACTGAGATAGCAGGGTGACTGCAAGGTGGTGTGTCTTGGCGCCGTGTTTCCCCGTATGTATTCCCGTTCGACCCGTTATGAATTGTTTCGTCTTGGTTTCAGTCTCCGAGGAGGCATATCTAGCTGGTATTGATTCCGAATGTTCCTCTAATCATGCAAGTTACTCTCGCTCTTCACGAAATGCAGTGCTTTGGGTTGGTCCCGCCCAGCTTCGTAGCCTATTCCCCCCACTACGTGCACATTGAACCCAGAGTTTTGACACGAAGTGTACTGTAGGATTCTTTATGACCTTTCGTCACCATGATCACGAATATGGGACCACAGCTCTGTTGCACCTACTTAGTCTCGTTGCTAAACAACAGCCGATATGAAAGGAAGCAGCAGTGTAAGGATCGTGTCTAGATCAAACTATTGTATGCACTAACCTGACGGGGTATCATGTGTAGAATCTAAACTTGATACATAAGAATATACCAATGAAAACGACCAAACCAGAAAGAATGAGCTCGCCAAAGTCTCCCAAAAAGGTATTGACACGAAAGTGACCACGCAGGGGCGGGTGCACAGAAACCTTGATCTTCCGGCTCTTTCTAGGTGAAGAATTGTTTTGAACCACCATGAAGAGCGTTTGTCGTGATTCATCATGTGTATACTTGTCATCGGGAGCGAGGCCATCGACGACGAGTTTACGGCCGTGATAGATTAGGGAAGGGATATATATTTCCGTCTCGCACGACGTGCATTCTTCAGCGAGAGTCCATTCAAAGGTAAACTCCCCGGTATTCATCTCGTAATCGAATCTTGATGGTATTCCCGCGGTCTTTGCTGGGTATGGGCGTACAACGGATGGCAGTATACGTCCTCCGTTGTCGAGTGTGAAAGAGCTTTGGTCGAAGTCTAAGAGCGAAGGGGGAAGAGCACGACGACGACTAAACCATGAAAAGTTCTCGCCGTTCCAATCGTCGCCATGAGTGTCCGTGTTGTCAGGATTATAGTTCCACAACCTGATTGAGTGTAAGACCACGGAATGGTTTCAGGATAATTCAGAGTACATACGTGAAGCTAGCAAGCGACCGCTCAAGCGCAGTCATCATAGCATCCATCATCCGGTATTGCCATATCCAGTTTTCCGATCGAAGCGCTTCCTTGCCGCTGATAACAATGAGTTCAATCAACAAGAACATCCAAAAGAACGCACTTCATGTCCATAGGTACTCCACACTCGCCAATGAGAATAGGTATCTCACCTAGTACTTTGTGCCCAACGTTAACAATGTTTCGTATCTGTAGAGAGTAGTTGTCCCGAGCACCCTTCTGACCCCAATAAAACGCCTTCAAGGGAAACATTCCCTACGGGACGCATGAGGATTGTATCCGTGAATTGATGGGCATGGTAATTTCTTACTCGCGACAATCCCTGCACATTGACAGTGAAGTCCCCAAACGCTTTGGAGAAAAGTGCATTCAGGTCATACCTGGAGACAAGTAAATACAATCCCACTAAGTCCATGATACAGCACACTCACCAATGGGGCGCGAAAACCATATTGGGAACTTGATTTTCTTCCGTCCATGTTGGTGGACACAACTATTAAGGTAATTCAGAGATCTTCAAAACAAATGAAAGATAGAACCATAATACCTCGTTAGGAATCGGTTCCACGAAAAGCATTTTCTCCTTCGGGACGACGCTGTGTACGCACTCCGCCCAGCGCTTCAAGAACGGATAATAGAAGTCCGTGTACCAATCGACCTATGAATGACCATGAGACACCCCAACGAACTAGACAACTGAAAGAAAGCCATACCTTGCGACCACTAACTGGATGTTTCGTAAAATAATTCTCGCGCAAGACGACACCTTCATTCTTAGTCTTATCCCATCCCCAGACACCATGCATCTCCCAGACACATTTACCTTGCGTGGGACCATCAAGTCTCCACGCCGAACGTTTTTCAGAGTTCAGCAAGCTATGGGACGTGATGCGGGTGGGCATAGGAAACGACCGTGTCCAGTGAGGAACCAAGGTAGGGTATCCAGAGCCCAACATAAAGGATTGAAATGCGGAAGCTGGAGAACCACATCAGCCTACTTCACGGGGTTCCAAGCTCTCCTACTCACGAACGTGAGAGAGGTGTAAGTCCGTGTTATAATCAAACTGATGGAGACAGGGGAGATCTATGTATCCTCTATGCGGTTCGTTCATTACCTGCCAGTTATCAATACTCCAACCCAATCGTGTAAGAAAGTCATGTAGTTACCTCAAATCCGAGCACTCCTTCCAAGCCACCTAGAGTTTCAGCGACCACTGCGTACATGTCAAGGAAAGCATCCTGAAGGTATTTCTGAACGGATTTAACGTCCCCGTTCGCTGCTATGACCTTGAGCTTCGGTGCAAACATATCACCTGCCCAGAAGCATGTACTAAAAAGAGTAAGATTGAACACTGAACAAGGATTACTGCTTGTAAGGATCTGACTTACGCCATGGTAGCAGCGGCAAGCTTTTGATATCCACATGGCCAGATACCGCGCTCTGCTTCAACATGGCCGCCTCCTTTAACACCCAAGAGCCATGCAGCCCCAGACTCATCCAGGGCATGCAAATCAAAGCCGATGTTCTCAAGAGTCCATGCAGGCGCACCAGAACCCCCAGAGTACCTTGACCAGACATCTTGATGAACAACAACGAATGCAGAGAGACCGTATTCCGGGAGTAAGGACAGTAATTTCTTGACATACGTCAAATATTCCATATCGTAGATCCCCCTGCGATTGTTCAGCTGAATCGTGAAAACTTTCTCGACAACATTGACTTACAGGCCAGCATGTTCAACCGCTTCCCAAGTGACAAGGAAACGAACTAGGGGCTTGGACATTAACTCCGCAAATCCTAAAGGTGAATTAAACCCACTGAGCGATAGACCCCATCTTCTCAAACGGGCAAAGTGCTGAGGTGCCTCTTCGAGAGGGAATGGTCGACCGACGAAAGTGACCGAGTGGTGGTTGGCAGGAAACGTGTCGTGATCATGGTCAACCGGGCTATCCATGAGGCAATATTCAATAAAGTAAATTCGTGATAAATGGGGCATTGCATACATTTTACTAGAACCAGACAAGTTGACCCCTCGAAGAGTGCAGACGCGTCCATAGGCATCGACAAAATGACGCCCTCTCCGCTCAATCTTTCCACCGGTACCTGCTGGTGACCAGTCATGAGCATATGTCGTTCCTGATCCTGGCGAATAACCAGGTGCATGTGTATAGGAGGGATGAGCCTGTATTCTCGTCAGCGAGAAGAACCTCGTAGCATAGGTAAGATGCGTACCCATCCTGTAATTGGCGTCAGTATAGGACTTCCATCCCCTTGACGCACATCTTCTAGCAAAACGAATGACGTTTCCGAGTCCGAACGACAATCCATCTCGGTGCTGGTAGTCTTGGTAATTGTAGAATCGGCATAGTTGAAATCCCGAAAAGGATAGCTGTTGTTTGGCAAAGGCGTTGGATCCAAACAACCGCTCCGGATCCAGTGCCGGGATGATTCTACTGACCACCAACCTATCCGAATATGTTTCGTAACCTTCCTTTCTATTCTGTCACAAGTTGGCGCACACTAAGCCATTCACTGCTCCGTGCTAGACACTTCTCCGACATCAAGTTTGACGATGCTCGACTGATCATTCCCGGCAAAGCTAGCCTTTCGCATCAGTGGCTGCGGGATTCATGCCAATGCCCTTCATGCGTCCATCCTTCCACGTTACAAAAACTACACAGGTCTTCCGACATTCCGGTCGACATCCGACCTGCTCCGAGCGGTCTGACGACCACGAGCGGCGGTGTTCATATTAGGTGGATTGATGGACATGAGTCGTTCTACGGAACCGCTTTTCTGGAACGTTACTCCTCTCCATCAGAGCTACGGAGATTTCATCGGGATACGGAGCAAATACTTTGGAGTGCATCGTCGATCACCCAAGCCCCCGATCTTTATATCCCCTATCAGGAGCTTCTTGAACCTTCCCGGCTTCTCGATGCCATTGACCAACTCACCCAGTACGGCCTGCTCTTTGTTACTGGCGTGCCGAACGAGCGAACCTCCAGCGATACCTGTGAACTCCGAACGTTGGCCAATCTATTTGGCGAACTACGGACGACCTTTTACGGTGAACTGTGGGATGTAAAGAACGTTTGCAACAGCCGTAACATCGCCTATACCAATCTCGATCTCGGCCTGCACATGGATTTACTGTGCGTCTATTGCCCAACTTGACCGTCGAGGATACGCTCAAGCTTTCGCGCAGTTACTTTCAGCACCCACCACGATACCAAATCTTACATTGCTTGCGCAACCGTGTCGTGGCGGGTGGCACTTCGATCTTTGTAGATGGCCTTTACGCAGCGTCGTTGCTGCGAAAGTCCCATCCAGCAGACTTTGATGTCCTGGCGGCGACGCGTGTTCCCTTCCACTACATAAACGACGGACACCATCTACACTACGAACATCCAACCATCGAGCTAGACATGTACGCTTCACAAGACGACCCGTTTACTGCCAAGCTACCCATCAAGCATATTAATTACTCACCGCCATTCCAAGCACCTCTCATGAGCTCAACGCCACCTCCCTTCTACGCGGCCCTCGGCAAATTCGTTGCACTACTAGATGACACGGCTAACCGCATGGAATATACCTTGCGAGAAGGGGATGCCGTTCTCTTCGATAACCGGAGAGTGCTCCATGCGCGCACGGCTTTCTCGGATGGACCGTCTGGCGATAGAGGAACACGCGAGGGGGAGACAAATCGTTGGCTCAAAGGATGTTACCTCGAGGCAGACGCCATTCTTGACCGTGGTAGGATATTGATGGCCAAGTTAGATAGGATTGACTGATGTGTCATAAATACACATCTGAGTTGTGTGGTAGGTAGATTTACAACGATAGAGGACAAAGGGCAGCGGGGTACTATCGCACCATTAAAAGGTTGCGCTATCAAATGCAACCTAATCCTACAGTCTACTTTTCTCTGTCTTTTTGATGAAGGCTACACCGTTACCGAGAGCAACCTGAGGGACAAAATCACGATCAAACACAGTATATATGGTCCTTAGTTCAGCACCAACCTTGCCCGACGTGACATTCTTGGTGACAAATGTAATCTCAGTCGTCCCATTAGGACCAGGGCCAACCTCCCATGCCTGTGTCTCCAGTTCATCGCCAGGCTTGACAGGCGACGTGAAACGAACACCAAACGTTTTCAGTGCGCGCGGATCGCCTTGGGCAACCTCCTGGATGAGACCACGGGCGGCAAATCCAAACGAGGACAAGCCATGTAAGATGACATCGCCAAAGCCCAGCGCCTTGCCCACCGAGGGATCTGAATAGTACGGCATGTGAGCCCAACCCCCGAGATTCCTAAGCAGTGACAGGCCTACCAATGTGAAGGGGATTGTAGTCTCCGCTAAGACGATATATGAGTGCCTGCTCCGGGGTCGTCTTATCTCTGATCACCCAGTCTGGTTTGCGGTCCTTGGGGATGGGCTTTGCCTGTGGTGCACTTGCAATTACCTCGGAGAACTTGTCGCCATTCGCATTGACACCCAAGTAGAATGAAGAACTCTGGACAAAGGCATAAAGGATGTAACAGCGGAGAATGGACAGGAGCCGCTTACGAAGAGCCTTGCGTAAACTGTACTGTGGGGATCCAGAAGCGATGATTCCCGCTCGATGATAATGCCAGACTCTTGAAACTCAAGGTGAGAAACGGTGACGAGGATGGTATGCACTGCTCACTGTTTTCATGGACAGCGCAGATCCTGCTCGAGAGCTTCCATCCTGGTCCACTTGCAACTGGCAAGTCCTTCAAAACTTCGATGCTCTGAGTAGCATGAACCTACGTTCGAGTAGTATAATTCAGTCACCTCGGTAAGCAAGTGCGAAGACATACCACCCTGTCAGACTTGAGCTTAGGTAGCCCAGGAACGGGGTCAGTACCAATTTTGCTCGCAAAAAGAGACACATCAGTGTCATCGCCTATTCCAAAGTCCAGACATTTGCTCAAAACCGAGGTGACAAGCAGATAGCACACACCCTTCAATCCAAGCACAACGGGGTACGTTGGCAAGGGAGCCCATGCCTTATCTGAGGATTTTTCGTCGTGGTGTATGTATCAGGGGCAACGGACTTGACGTACCAAGCTCTGGGGTTGACGGTCAGGAGGAACTGAGGCAATACAGTGGTTATGACTTGCCATAAACAAGAGAAAGATCATTTTTCTTTGCACCAACGCCGAGTGCGTATGTGATTATATCCTTGCGTGTCCACGAAACCTAGAAGGATGCTTGTTTCAAAGGACAGAGACGGGACGGAGACAACTTCACAGGTTGGTCATGGAGCTTGTAACCGACAGCTCTGCCTAGATTGTACCTCATTTTGAAGCGCTGGGATTTGCGATCTGAGAGCGATTTTACGGTTGCCTGCACCGAAGTGCCAGAACGTGGGATAAACTTACATAATTTTTATGTATTGTCCGCGTGCCGTCATTGCAAATTTTATAGGACTAGCCTGTTTGAATCGAGGCAATCTTGTCCTGGTACATCTTGAACCTGGGATATAAACGGGCCGGGTGCCAATGAACGCCCTCCATCCCCCCACATCCCACTAAACCCCCACCCACGTTGGTCCCCCGAGTTGCGGGACAAAGGGCTATTCTACTTGCGATCCTGCGATGTCCAACGTCACTGACAGCGATCCGAATTTCCAACCACCTCAAGTCTACGTGGAGGGTACCTGGTTGTATGGCGCGATCGTTACTGCCATCTTGTATGGCATCGTTGTCGTTCTCTATGCCATGTGTGCTCGCTCCCTCTGGCATCGCATCCGCTCCCGTGAAGGTGCTCCAAGGAAGAATTGGTTTTTCTTCCTCTACGTCAACTTCGTCTTCGCATTGAGCACCCTCTACGTCGCTTCCAACTCGCAGATCACCCAGATGGGTTTCATCAACCATAGGGATTACCCTGGTGGTGGGTCCTGTACACACAATTGTCGAATCAATAATAAGCTTCTCCTTCCGCGTAGGTCCCGGCGCCTATGAAATAAACACTGCGTCCGCACCTCTCAACGTTGCTTTCGTTGTTTCAAATTGGTGTGCGGATGCACTAATGGTTAGTTTCCTGAGCTCGCTGTCTCTCAACGACCAGCTGACCCTTGTGCAAGATATGGCGCTGCGTTGTAGTATACAGGGACAGCAAGTTTCACCTTATTGTGACCGTGTTCGGATGCCTGATGTTACTCGCGTCTGTTGGTGAGTTTATCTTTCGTGTTTGTGTCTCGACTTCCCGTAACCCTTTACGTGGTATTTTTAGTCACCGGTTCCCTCTGGGTCATCACTGTGTCACAACCTGCGCAAGACGCGAACGGCTGGATGTCCTTCAGCCTCCTCTTCCCGTATCTCAGTGTTTCCCTCGCCATCAACATCTTCATTTGTATTCTAACAGTCCTCCGTCTACTATACCACCGAGCATGCATCTCAAAGGTTCTTGGCGCTGGATATGGCATGCTTTATGCCAGCTTTGCGACAATGATCGTCGAAAGTGCTGCCGTATACTCGATATGTTCATTGTTCTACCTCGTACCGTACGCCATTAACAGCCCGCTGGCCAATGCATTCCTGCAAGTACTAGGCGAAGCACAGGTGAGTTGTCGCCTAGTTCAGTCCCTTCCTTTCTCATAAATTGATTGCTCCGTCCTGAATTCGTAGATCATTGCACCCCTTCTCATCATTTATCGTGTTTCTGAGGGAAAGGCCTGGACAAGAGACATGGCTACACTTGCGCCTTCTGCTTCCCAGGCCATGCGTCGGCTCTCGACGCAACCTACCCCCGTCAACTCACAGCCTGGAAAACTGCTCAACATCCAAGTCGCTCTCAATACCGTGCAACACGTCAAACACGAAGGGTCAATCCAATCCGCCGCTGAGGAAGGAAAGGCATTCAAGGCCATTTAACACGCAGCCCACCGCTTTCGCTTGGATGAGAACACCAACAACGGTGGATACCTGATCACCCGTTGTCCAGGTTGCATCCTCTGCTTCATTGTTCGACCGCAGAACGTTGTTAGACCCCCTCCAAAATATGATGCACATTTCCAGAAAGCTTTTGTTTGATATCATCATGATCCCTCTCCACTCCTTTTACTCATTCTCTCCGGATCCGGTCATACTCATCGCTTGGCATCTTCATCCGACACGTCGTATAGTTATACCACGGTGACCTTGCTTGCTTGGAACATGTATGTACCCCGATGTATTATCCCACGATTGAGCGCAATTGCGACTGGCTCAGACTACTACCTCAAGTTGATCCCGTACGATGTGTCAGAGGGCATGACTAGGAGGATCGCTTAAGTAGCAAAGGGAATTCTCTCAGGGCTGCGTTCTCATCGTCGTAACAGCATCCCAAGTCCTTCTAGTGGCTCCAAGCTCCGAGTTCAACCGAGGCTTCCGCATCGAGAACATCTGCTGAGCGCTGAGAACCCGCCCATGAGAGTGAAAGGTTGCTTGTCATAAAAGGCAGGTGTGACGCGCACATCTGAATCCGCGACGTGTGCATGTGGTCCTCGTGTCTCGATGCCCCATGCCAATTACCCTTTTTTCGGCCGGGAGGGGACATCGTGGGCTCTGGACAATAGATCGGGATTAGAAACCGATTCGAAACACGAGTGACTTAAATTAAACGGACATCTAGTTCTTTGGCGAACCGTGTTTCGGCATACCCCAGCCGTTCCTTTTTTCGTTCTTCTCTCCTCTTGCAGACGTTCGAGACTACTCTATGCTATATCTTGGCCTCACGCTTTTCATATGCAAGGTACCCGCCGACAGGTCCAGTCGCCCCGCTGGTCCCTGCCAAGTTTTGACATGAACCAATCGTACCATCGGATCCGACTCGTCTGCATCGAGAAAAGTCAGCAGAGCAAGATAAAACAGGGTTACTCGGGACCCACAGCGGTCAGATCACGTATCGCACCATGACCAGAGCAGGATGGCGTGGGAAGCACTAGATCGGGCAACATCAAGGTTCAAACCATCACCCCCTTGAGCGTGTGGAGCATGATGCATGAGCGGTTGATGGGCCAGGCCTCCAGGCGACGTAGTGTACATACAAACGAATCAATCTCAGAGTTCTACTTCCTCACCTCGTTCCTTGTCCTCATCTAGTGTGTGTGACGAAATCCCCTCTTTCTCCTCTGAACCAAACGACCGATTCGATGGGTGCCGTAACATCCGCCCACCGTGTTCAGACGTGTAGATACAAGCCAGCATCTTTCCTGATCTTCGTCATCGCTACAACAACAGATGAGATCAATTGATCCACACTCGTTTGTTCGTGAGAAAAAGGGACTTACCAGCAATGATTGCGCTGCCGACACCACTCCCATCCTCGGCGTGGTGGGTCACGACATTACTATCCCCCAGTTTAATATTGTGGAGGTAGGTAGGGCAATGCACAAAGCTTCAGATCAGAAAACGACGAGGTGAGCTTACGTTCTTACCGGCCCTTGTCTCCGAAGATGTCTTGCAGACCTTCGTGTACCCTGTCTGCAAAACCAGGATATTTCTATTCGCGGGGGGGGGGGGGGGGGGCAATTAGCGTTTTTGTCAGGAAAAGAGGAAAGGGAACGGGGGGAACTAAAAGCTTCACACACATTGTACAGACTACCGTC
>JBBPJN010000487.1:0-13610 GCA_038088755.1 Boletus aff. separans
GCGGCGATGGGGCCAGCTGGCCCAGGGGGTGGTGGTGCTGGTCTCACTCGTTCCCGTAGTGCGGCTTTTGCTTCCAGCTCGCTCTCCACTGGCTCCTCACCAGCTGCCCAAGTCTTGCCATTCTTCTGAATCCCAGTACCAGGCGGGGGCGCTAGAGAGCCACTTGTCGTTGGGGGTTCTGGTGCAGTCGGACTACGTCTATGGTAAACTTGTCCTTGTCCTTGTGGTTGAGGCTGCGAGGGCCGCAGCTGGATGACAGGAAATGGCTGTTGCTGTTGTAGCGACGACATAGCCCTGCCCTTTGGTGACAAGCGTCCTGGGAGGTGTTCGACCGCAGTTGGAGATCCAGCAGGAGCTGGGTCCAGGCCGAGTGTGCGGACCGTGTCGGAGTCGCGTCTGTTGTGGGTCTGAACCTGCGAGCGAAGATGAGCTTGCGAAGTGTGCGTCGGTGAGGGTGACTGGCGAGGCTGCTGAGCAAGAGCATCGGGAACAACATCCGCCGTCTGTCGGTGAGGGTACTCGGCAGCATGTTCTACGTATCCTGTAATTTGTGAGTGGACCAGTTTTGGTATCTTGGCAGTTGACTAGACATACCTTCCTGTTCCATTGGCGGACGTAGCGCACGCGCAGAATTCAATCCAAGGCTCGATCCCGGTCTCGAAGAATATTGATTCTGAGTGGTTGCGAGAGCTGAATGACCCCCGGGAGAATATCGTTCTTCAGCTGGAGATGGGTTTGAGACAGAGTTCAAGAGGTGGTTCGGAACGTACCACCAGAGGCATCGCTCAGGCTTGCGGATCGCCGTGGACGCGTACTATTCGATTGTGTAACAGGGGGAGCGTAGCTCCGATGTCGAAGCGGGCCATTAACGGGCTGTGGCTCCTCACCGCCTATGAAGAGGTATATTTAGCATATCATGCCTCCATTTCAAGGCAGTCACGAACCCGTATCAGTTTCCTCGCCCGTGTAGTCATAGGGAACTTCACTCTCGCTTCCTTCATATTCGTTGATTTTATCAAATCCGCCAGCACCGACACCATATTTCGCGCCCATCAAAACACGACCAGCCCGGTTGGGTCCCGGCATAATCTGTCGCCCAGGTTGCAGTGGGGGGCGTGACAAACCACCAGTGCCAGAGAAGGAAGAAACATAGGCGCGGGAAGGTAGGCCAGAAGTTGCGCGTCCATCGACCTGGCTTAGTGAGGCAGATCGAGTAACAAGCCTGGGAGACGTTCGCCTTGCTGCGCCGCCATCGGATGACACGCCGTCTGTGCCGTCCGAAGATGTAATCAAGTTCTCCTTCTCTTCCTGAACATGTATGTCCCAATCGCTACGTGCGCGAAGCATGATATCATCTCGTTCGTCAATCTGTTGGGAATCTCGACGCTCGTCGAGAGGTATGCGCTGTGGCCGGCCGAGTTTACGACCGGTTCCACGTAAGCCGTTGGACGTAGCAGCCCGAAGCGTAGACTGTGCAGCCGGCGTGAGTGCGGCTGGACCGGACGTCGCACGGTGGAAGGATCGTGCGGCACTTGCGGCGGTCAGGGAGTGGAGACGATGCTGGAGTTGGTCAGGAAGGGCACTGTGTTGCAAAGGATAGCTCTCAGAGCGCGAAAGGGAGTTGCGACGGGGATGGTCTGGGGAGTTGAGTGATGTCGGTGATGGTGGCTTGGCATGGGTGTGGGAAGGGATATGAGCGGACGTTCCAGGAGGCGATGATGATGGCTTATGTGCAAGAGGACCATCAAGCAGAATTTCATGAGGGGTGGGCGGGCTCGATTGATTGGAGCGAGATGAACCTTTTGAGATGCGAACATAGTTACCAGTGGAGTCAAGCTCGTAGTCGAATGAGAGCTCAATGATAGAGGAATCATCTGATGGGGATGTGGATGGCTGGCGGTTGTTCTTGGGCGCGTCGAGAGCGGTAGATGGGGGTGTACGGGGTGGTGAAATGCGATGCTCGCCATGTGTTGGCGATATCGTGCGAGAAACTGTCGAAGAAACCATCGATTTGGAGAACTGAGCTTGACTTACGTGGGTAAGAAGAGGGTACGAATGAGAGAGCGAGGAAGTCCTAGAATGCGTACGACGACCAAAGACACGTCGGGAACGTTGACGACGACGACGACGAGAACGAATGCAAAAGACGAACTTGAACTAAGTAATTTTCTTTGTGTCCGTCTGCCAATTCGAACAGACACGAGGCAACTACGCGGTCACGTGAGGGTTGTAAATTCATGCCGGGACCGCTGCACAGCCGCAGCTTTACCGAAAATGTCTTCCCTCACAGAGGAAGCAGGACCGTCGCTGACTATGCGTGCCAATTTCCAGGATACTTGTGGGGGGCATTGCCTGTCACTGAGAGAACGAGAGGGTCATGTTTGCAGGACTCTGTGACTTCCGTTGCATCTTCTGCCCCCCGATCAGCACGCCGCTGGCAGACCCAATACACACCTCATAGGTTAGTTTCTTAAAACCCCTCAAGTACATTTCAATATGCAAATGATCGGGCTAACGCCTTGACAGTAAGATCATAAGCTCAGGGGCGCTACTAGTAACCAGACGGACAATTTCTGTGGAAACAACCGAGCTTCTCATAAGGCGCCAAACATGGGGGATCCCAGCCTGCGAGCTCAATACTTCAAGTTTCATGGTATTTTTGTTCGAATCGCCGAAGATGTCGCTACTGACCTATCATATCAGTATCGAGCTGCTTTACCTGTCCTTACAAGTAGAGGGTCGTGCGCAATCCATGTTGATGGACATGAAAGGATACAAACCACATTATTGCATGCGTCGAAATTGAAGGGAATACCCCTCTAGTGATCGTGTTATATTCGATCTTTCGCCAATGTGCTTTAGCCCAGCGATGTCGCCTGTGTCAGATTGTGATAGCTTGTGTAAGTATCGAAGGTTCCCGGGTTGACTTTAACGCACCAGATATGTCTCTGCATACCCAGTGAAATTGAAATTTGACTTTGTATGGCTTGCTCGAAGATGTCAATGGCGTTATTGTTACGACGGTCTTAGGGCACTATCGCGTACGGAGACCGTTTACTCCAATCATTTGGACTTCGCTAGGCACATAAACTCATGCTCAGGTTCACGCTTCCTATCTTTGACATTCCTTGACAGGAATAAATCTAGACAGGCACGAGACTTGGTGAGTTTTTCAGACCCCTTCGAGACCTCCTCATGCTACCTCATTAAAAAAATCAGTAGAGTCCCCAGCACCAGGTAAACACTGACAAGCTGCCGTTCGTCTTCCGACAAAATCACCTTTGCACTCGGGACATGACGTTGAGCATGGGCAATCCTCGACACTTTTCACGCGAACCATGAATTCGTTGGTAATGGTGCAGCATCCACATTGTCCTCATCGTCGTACTAATTATCATGGCTTTCTACTTGCCTAGAAGAGGACGAGAAATAAATGCAGGAAGGTGAGACTCCTCCTCCTCGTATAATTTCTCGTGTTCAGATAGCTAATGTACTGGGCGCGAATGCCCTAATGTATCAATCGCCCCGCTGGCTTTCAGGTCAAGCCCAGAGTTCAACGTTCACCACTGCCCGTCAACACGGGACTTGCGGGGTTATGGAATTCGATGGCAATATTTAGACAAGCTACAAAACATCAACAGGTCTGTGGCCCATACAATAACCGACCCTTTTCGCGTCGCCTATCAAGGAAATGTACGCCGAGAGCTACGATCAGAAAGGAAACACAGGGTGAACCCCACATATCAACGGTAACTAACACAGCCAACACCAGGATCTGACAACTCACTAGTAATGGTCAGACACATCAAGCGCAGACCGCTTGAGCAACTCGACCCAGCTCATCCCTTTCTGCTGATTCAGAAGGATCAACAGGAGGTGTCCTGTTTTCCCGATCAGCTCCAGCCACTGTGGCATCAGTATCCTGCATTTTCTTGAGCTCCTTAGCAACGAACTTCGCGTGACCGCTGAAACTCATCATGGAGTTCAGTACGCCCCTAGCGATTGCGTGATGCGCGCGTGAGTAGGTTTGAACGGGCTGGAAAGCGCGCCTCACTTGACGATCCCATTGGGGTCAATGATGAACGTGATACGAGCGTCAGTTAGTCCCAGCATTCCCCGTCCAATTTGGTATGCCTTGTGTGCAGCTTGGTCTGTATCGCTCAAGACAGGATACTGTATGCGCGACTAATGAGCGTCATCCCACAATGACTTGCCTTTTGAGGAAAAACCTCACAGGGAGCTTGTGCTTTTCGACAAATGCTTTCTGCTTCTCCACGGGGTCAGAACTGACGCCAATGACCAGGACGTCGGAACGCTTGTATATCTCGTTTTCTGGATGCGTGGACGGTGATCAGAGCATGAGAATTTATCAGACGAGAAAGGCCACACCAACTACGGCATCACGAAAGTGACAGGCCTCACGAGTGCAACCGTAGGTGCCTGTGTATCGGAAATACATGTGACTACCGCGAGATGGAAAAGCGTCCCATGGAACACAGCCTACCGGACTCGGGGTAGAAGAACAAAGCGATTGGTTTCTGGACGCGCTTGCCCTCCTTCTCAGGGGGGAATTTAAACAGCTCGCCATTAGAATCCGGGATTGAGAAGGACGGTGCGGGTTTGTTGATGAGCGAGTGTTGGGGAGCCATCTTGAGCGGGTTCAGAGAAAGATCCTCGTGTAACGGGAGTGGTTAATGGGAAAGGGGTCGGGGCCGTCATGCTGGCCCTATATTTAGGCAATCATTCATTTGCACTGTCAGTGTCAAAGATATCGGGCTCGGTTAACTCTGATTAAGTGTGAACTCGAGTATTCGAGGATGGTGTCGGTTTCGGATCTGAAATGAGAGACTCGGACGTGCTTGGGCGACTAACTCTTGAACTTCATTAGTCCACCAATATTTCGCAGGAAAACAGATCTCGGCCCGGACATCTTTCACTATGGAGGTGACAGATATGTCGTCTCAGCAGTATAAAAAGCCAAGGTTCATCTTTCTCCCTCATACATGCGCTGCACGCACTGCACGACTTGATGTCGGGTAGGAATATGGTAAAAGGTCAACAGAAATTTACCATGAGAGAAGGAGCATGAGAAACAGTCGTGCTTGGATGGCATCTCCAAACTCGAGGCGGTGTCTATCTTCCACTGTTTATAACCCACGTCACGACCCTCCGCGGAAGGTGAAGGCGAGTTCCATGGGACAAGGCCTTCATTCCCAAAAGATGATCGAATTAATGTGAGACAAGGTCCCATCAAAGTGACTTTGCAGGGCGCGTGCAATTCCCGAGGGGTACCGTGTCCGCACACAAAGGTCTGCTTCCTGTATTGCTCAGCGGGGACATTCCTCGGCAACCAAAGGGTACCAAGAAGTCGGTAACACGAACCGCCTGGATCTGGGTAGCGAACGCGGTAGGGATACTGAGTATACTGACCTTTATGCCAGTGTCTTGAGAACCTGGTGTGACATGCTAAATAGCATCCTCAAGAGTAATCGACAAGCCTTGCAGCCTCCTCTCGAGTAAAGTGCGAACGATACGATATTAGGACCAACAAGGAGCGAGGCTACTCTAACATCTGTATGCGTTCTCACATAAGCGCACGGTTCATGGGTGTCTCACCACGCCACAAGACCAACTTCGGAACTGAGCTATCGTGCTCTAGGGATGCCATGTGGAGTCTGGCGAGATAGTTTATGGTTTTGGCGGCGTCATTGCCTCTGAGGGAATCCTATGAGCGGGACAGATAACTGGCCAGGCGAGAACTTTACCTGCATTCAGCTCCGCAAAGCGATGGCCCACACGTTCGGAGTGCTTCAAAAACTTGTCCGCGCAATTGAGGACACACTGCTCCTGCAAGTTGCGTTAGACCAAATGACGGGATAGTGAGGGTGCTGCAAAACCTCTTTGGAGGAGAGCGCCTTGCTGGTGAAGTCGTTGCAACATGAATTGAAACATCTCTCTACGAGGCCGGAGTAGAGACGCAAAAAGTCTTGCATCTGACCGGGCCGATGAATGGGGTTTCGAGAGCAATAGTTTCTCGTCTCATACCTGTTTCTTTTCGATGACCTTTGTCATGTGAGCCTGTTCCGCAGCGTTGAACTGTGAGAAATCCATGCTGAACAGGGGACGGATGGCGCAAAGAGACAAGGAGCGGTGAAGAGGTTGAACGTTTGAGCACGTGCTTATCGTGGCGTGGAATGATTGGGTGGTGCGATGAATCGGACGTGTTTCATCGGTAAGTAACTTGACAATAGTCCAATACATCTCCACTCTTTTTCTCAAGTCTTGCAAGGGACCCAAAAATCTGGTATTGACACCGTCGACAGCCAGAAAAACCTATATAGCACTCCTCGGAAAGTGTGTACCCAGCCATCCTCGGGTTCACTGTTTCGTCTTTTACAGATCGATTCATCACAGTGGACCTCACTATGGCGCTCCCTTATAAAGATGCTCTTCAACGACTGGAAAACCGTCGCGTCAGGGCAACTCGTCCCCTGATCCCCCCTCAGATTTTACAAGAGGACCTGCCGTTGTCAGTGGTGATTTCTTCTCCCCACGTTCTTCCCTCCCTGACACTTCGTGACATCGGAGCAGGACATTCCTCGCCGCGAACACCGTCATAGAGGGTCGTCGCGCAACTGAGAACGTGCTCCATGGAAACGATGACCGTTTGATGGTCGTGGTCGGGTAGGGCTCCATCCGCGCACTCTAGTCGGTCGCGTCGCTCATGTGACGCCTCTAGCCCATGCTCTGTTCACAACGTCGATGCTGCAATCGAGTATGCAAAGCTTCTCAAGCAGTATGCGGACAGCGCCAAGGATGATCTACACATTGTCATGCGTGTCTACTTTGAAAAACCACGGACAACGCTGGGCTGGAAAGGCCTTATCAATGACCCGTACGCCATGACTACCAAATCAATTCCTTTTTCCTTACTTTATTCATCAGAGACATGAACTCCAGTTTCCAGATCAACAAGGGGCTACGCATGGCCCGCAAGTTGCTCCTCGACATTGCCAAGCTGGGTTTGCCAGCCGGTTGCGAGTTTTTAGATACCATTTCACCTCAATACACAGCGGATCTGGTCTCTTGGGGGGCCATTGGTGCCCGAACGACTGAGTCGCAAGTTCACCGAGAGCTGACTTCGGCACTATCCATGCCAACTGGTTTCAAAAATTCCACAGACGGCTCGGTGGGAATTGCTGTTGATGCCTGCAGAGCCGCTCGAAGCGGTCATGTGTTCCTCAGTGTTGGGAAGGAAGGGCTGAGCAGCATCATAGAAACGGAGGCGAGCCATTCCATATTTCTATCTCTTGTCATGCTCAGATCGAGCAGGGAAACCCCGACGTCCACGTCATTCTTCGAGGCGGATCAAAGGGACCTAACTATGCCGTAGAATACGTGCGCGATTGCTACGGAAAGCTCGAAAAGGCTGGACTGCCTTGTAAAATCATGGTAAGGCTCGCTTGACTTCTCGTAAAGCTTGTTTCGATATGTACACTGCACCCAGGTCGACTGTAGCCACGGAAACAGTCAAAAGCAGCACCGAAAGCAATTGGAAGTTGTTGAGAACATTGTGAGCAGATGCCTACCTCTTTGCTTCTTCGAACTTACTCTTGTTGTCCTTGAGGTGGAACAACTGTCTTCTGGGGACACGTCGACATGTATCATGGGTGTTATGCTCGAGTCTAACCTTGTCGAAGGACGACAAGACATTCCCCCCAGCGGAACAGTCGGACTCAAGTATGGACAGTCCGTAACTGACGCGTGTTTATCCTGGGAAATGACCATTCCAGCACTTGATCGCCTGCGGGAAGGTGTGCGAGCGCGGAGAGAGTTGGTGGCACGGAATGCGAGGGGAAATGTGACGAGGGAAATCAAAGTCAATGGCGTTAATGGAACCAAGGCCGCTGATGGTGTTAGCAGCATTAACGGGGTGAATGGTGCACAGGCGCACTAAGATCGTGTATGAGGGAGAGCGACTGCTTATCTACGTTGAAATACTTAGTGTACATGTAGGTTAGAGATGACGTCATGCATCCAAGTAGCGGCAAACGTTCTCACAAGCCGCTCAGAAAGCTTTTTCGTTGCGGTTTGCCCAAGATTCGCGCTTGTCGATGCCTGCTAGCAGCAAATTTATTCCCCTTGCTTTCTCGTGGCCGGGGGCGGCACTGATGGTGGGTGCAGATCGTCATTGCGGGTCGTAGCGCTCTAGTTACGGTCATAGGTCACCTTCCTGGTGTTGTGGATACTGGACGAGACCATAAGAAGGGATGAAGGGCGACAGTCTCATGCACACCAGGACAGCCTTGACCTTGCTGCAAGTGACCTCATCAAGGTGGTGCTCTCCCTGTCCATATGGTTCGTCTGCAGGCAGCTCCAAGGTGTTCCTTCATTGTCAAGTTATTTCTCCGAAACACACCCCAACATGTATAACCTACTCTCTCACGAGCACGGACAAGCAGAGTTTCCTGCCTCCAGCTATCCTGACTGGCAAGAACCATATTCCCGAAGTATAGTCACTTTAACCCTCGGAAACATTCGGTCAACCCTACCTATTCTCGCCGTCGGGTTTGTCTACGCACTTCGGGCTTATACCGTACGTGCACTTTCCAGAATTCGTGGATGGAGTTACCAAGACTGTTTCAACTCCCGTAGGATCTCAGAACTCGAGATTTCGTCGACCCCTTTACCCTGTATCTTGCTTTCCCTGTGACAGTCCTGGGCATCCTCGCCGTCTTCCAAGTTATTAATTGGAGAAATTTCCCTTCCTCTTTCTGGCATGCGGCTGTCCTCCAAGTTCGTGACATGTCCCGAATGTATGTTGTCATAGAATGTCAAGCTTACCATGACATCAGTTTGCAGGATTCTTCATTGCTAGGGTAAGCCAACATAGGAAGCTTGACCACGCAATGTCAGCTAAGTTATCCATGAGAATGCACTTGTCGGATCAGCACTCCCATCTTACAATCTTTTGCTCGCGTTCGCTCTCTGTGATTCGATATGGATCTCTCTTGTTGACGTGGTTCGTAGTTCATTACCACCTTCAGGCTATCTAATTGCCCCGGTAACCAGGTTTATGGACTTCACCGCACGTCATCTGTTCATCTCATCAACACAATGGTATTTGCCCAATCGTGCCTCGTACATTCCTTATTGTTTCTATTGCACCCATCTCATGGGATCTCGTATCCATATCATAATTATTTTATAAATGCACTTCAAGCACTGCCTTTGATCGAGGCTGCGAAAAGCATCCTGGCAACTTTTATCATCCAGCGTGAGTGACCGGCCGTTCACCGATGCTACAATATTAATCCTATGTTCTTCAGAGTATGGTGCGATTAGTCAGGGGATTCTTACTACCCTGGCATCAACCTTTTTAATTACCGTTGATACGTGGAAGTTCATCGAAACTCCGTATTCCGGGTTTCTCGGTTGTCTGATCGCCATCCTGGGATCTGGCATGTCTATCCTTTGCAGGCAATACACGGACGAACAGCAGCAGCTCTCAATTTCGGTAAGCCTTTCATTCCAAAAGCGGGATTCTATTTGTGTTGATGTATGAACACAGGGTCGTCGATGTTTTGCAGCTGCGATGGTATGTTTGGCGACATTGGGATACATTGCCCTTGTCATATCCCAGACCTCCGGAAGTGGACCCCCGGACTTGTCTTCTACATGGAGAAAGATATCTGGTCTATCTGGGGATCGTTTAGACTGCCGTGTGCCGGAATTGTCGACTCCAGCTCACGCACAGACATTTGCCAATTATACTCATTTCAGCAATGTTCTCCTCATCGTTTTTTTCAGCCACGCTCGATATGATGCCAACCTGGACTTTCATAGAGAAGTGTACGCCGATTATTTCCCGAACGCGAGTAGTTGACACAGTTTGGCACATCGGGATTTGTTCTTACGACGATTTAGATCGTCTATATTGGCCCTGCGACTCGCGAAGATAAAGGGTTTGCTCATTCTTATGACGTATTCGTCGACTCGTTCCAATCAGAAGAGGATCTTAGTGATCCCCTTTTCTATAGGATGGCAGGACGGGTGAGTGCACACCGTGACCTGTTTGGAAGTACGCAATTACTTATCATTGGCAAAGATGGCCCACCACATGCTATACACAGCTCTGCGTGAATATGGCTGTTATGATGGTTATCTTTGGGTGCCTTTTGATACACTGCTCAATGTTCCTCGACTTCAGCAGTTCAATCAAAACTTGTTTTGGTATCATTCTCCTTGGGGACAGCCTGTTCCAAATCCAGCCCTTGGTGATCTCCCAGAAACCGGGCTGAACATTAGCCGGCATGCTCCTCCTGCGATGATCTCACCCGATACGTCTATCAATCTCACAGAAACATGGAGGGGGTGGGGCCCTGACTGGTGGTAAGTCACAACAGACCTCAAAATCTCCCACGACTGAATTGGCTGTCTCTGGAATTCTAGGTGGGGGTAAGTCACATTCCGATAACTTGAAATCCCATATGTCGTGAACACTGACTATCCTTACACCAGTGACCCTCACGTTGGCGTGTCTGTATGCATGAACGCTTTTCACAAGGTACCCGCGGAAATGCGTGAGCGCCTTGCTCGACTCACGAGTGGGGAAACGAGGCTTATCGGTGGTTCCGCGGACACGCTCTATATTCCGGGCCGTCACCGCAGAGTATTCATGGACATATTAGCGCTGTTCCTCGAGACCGATTGTTTCCTGGAGATTGCTACCCCAACGACCGTCCATCTCGTCGTCCCCCCGGGGGAACCGATCCAGTTCGTGGACCACGTGCGTGATGTGCCTCTGTTGCTTCCTTTATTCCCCCCTCGGTTGACGATCGCGTTTCGAACGTTATACATAGTGGTGGATTTATCAGCCTCCGTTCAATGCATCGTTTGTGAGGCAGAAATGGGCCGAAGGCTACGAGGTGGACACGTTTCATACATTTCACTGGGGCGAACGTGGTGAGGACGGGGTCTGGCGTGGAGATCACCGTCACGTTGCGGACGTGCGACATCTCCAACGGGAATCAGCCATTCGGCAGGGTCTGGGTGAGTTGTTTCCTGTGAACCTGAGAGATGATAATGCCACGACGCACGCTTGATCTTGTTGAAGTGGTATTGGGCTAGCAGCCCCATAAATTATAGTAAAGCACACGATCCTGTAGTCGATGACATAGTCTTATAGGCATAAATCTGGAAAGCAACGTGAAGTGCAAATGTAAGGGGAAGCCGAGATCTGCTATGTACATATATACAATACGGTGACAACGACGGCAAGGAATACGGATAACGATAGGTCAGGCCGCAAGCGCAGGAGTATAGTCCCTACGAGAAATGCAAACGGTTGTGCAGGTACCAGGAAAGGTGAATTCCATGATTGGCCGTGAAGTTGTGACACCCTGACACGACGACATTCGCCAGCGTCTCGTTGGGCGTCGCCGTGTCAGTGTAAGTGACCCGAGCGCTGAGCGCCTCTACCAACACATCTCCTGAAAACTGCTGACAGCCAAAGAGCTTGAGCGTTGTCAGCTGTGGGAGACGAACGCGGCAACGGGCATGGCCGGACCCGGGGGCCGGCAGCAAGGGTTCGGGTTTGAAGAGTTGCACGACCTTGTTGGACATGTCCGAACCAACGATGGAGAAGTGTTTCAAGTGTGGAAGTCTATCGAAAACCCATCTAAAGTCCTTTGTGCGCATGTCTGACAGATCCATGTCGAGAATTTCGAGGGGAGGACAGGAACGTTGGATGAGTTTTCGAAGACCCATGCCGGTGTGGTGGTCGCTCGAGGGGGACTGGGAAAAGTCCTGGGCTTCGTCGTCACTGTCGCCGCACTCTTCGACGTGGTAACCACCATCTAGAGAGACCTCCGTGTTCAAGTGACGCAAATGGAGTTCTCTGAGTGCAGGAAGGTGCAAGTGTGAGAGAACGCTGCGCTGGATGCAGATGAGGTCCAACAAGAGGGTGTGCAATCGTGGGAGCGTGACGACGAGTGGCAGAGCGGACAGGATGCCCTCCTCATAGGAGACACCATGCAGGTAAAAGTGCTCAAGGTTGGGGCAGCGAGCAAGGAAGCTGAGCAGCTCTGGGGAACGGACGATGTGGGTGAAGGACGACTCTGTGATGTCGAGAGAGGTAAAGTGAAGCGGGTTGATAGACTCTGGCGAGGGAAGACTGGAAGCTGCTATCTTCATGGATACATGTCGGAATGTCTTGGTTCCGCAGGAGAAGAAGATGTTGTCATCGTTGTCGCCGTCTGTGTCAAAGGGAGTCTTGAGACGGACGTCCAGATGGTGAAGGACACGGCGAGGGGCGGCGAGAGTGAGATCGGACAGTCTGGTGTGGGTAGTGCGACCCCGAAACGAAATCCTGCAGTCCATCCAACGGGATAAATGAGGGAGGAAGCACGACATGATTGGAAGCAGGCGCTCAAAGTCGGTGAGCTCGACATCGACACTGAAGGGAAGGGGAGCTGAGCGGGCGGTCCAAAGGTCTGCTTGTGCCTTTATGGAGGAGGTGAAGCGGCAGGACTTGTCGACGACGACGAGCTGCCATGGTCTGGGAGAGGTGAGGCAGACGGCCCTCCAGAGCTTACAGACAGCAGATATGACGAGGGGAGTCAGCGGAGCGCCAGAGTGGGACGAAGACACGAATATCTCGATGAGCAACTCTGGAGGAAGCGAATGGATCGACGCGGAGGGGACGACAGCAGACGGACAGAGCTCCATGTTGGTCGCAGCTCAGCGGACGATGATCCGGTCAGGCAGCGGACGAGCACATTCATCGTCGACTCAAAAAGCCCAGTGCGCTCTCGGATCAAGCTGTGCCAGGGACACGACACGCTCCCATCGTGCCCAGTGCCCACTCCCAGGGACAAGCCGCTGACTAATCCAGAACTGCACAGTCGGTGGCTGGATTTCAAACTCCGCTGAAAACTCTAATCCCCACGTACACACACGTGCCCGCGCGACGCTCAACTCCACCCCAACCATGCCCGGCGTCAGAGACATCAGGTGCGCTTCCAGATGTTTGCCTTCTCTTGCAACTCACCCCACCCTCAGCGCAGAAGCCTTCATCTCAGCATACGCATCCCATCTCAAGCGCTCCGGCAAGCTCGAGGTGCCAACATGGGTCGATCTCGTCAAAACAGGCGCCTTCAAAGAGCTTGCACCCTATGACCCAGACTGGTACTATGTTCGTGCAGGTAATCCCCCCAAATACCTCGAGGTGTTCCCCGCCCAACTCCATTGATAGCTGCCGTTGCACGGCACATTTATCTTCGAAAAGATGTCGGCATCGGAAAACTTGCAAGACTTCATGGTGGCCGCAACAGGCGCGGTAACCGTCCTTCGCATCACGCCGATGCTTCCGCTTCCGTCCAACGCAAGATCTGCCAAGCTCTAGAGAAGATCGGTGTCCTCGAGCAAACCGAAAACGGCGGCCGGAGAATTAGCCAGGATGGTCAGCGCGACTTGGACCGAATTGCAACTGCTGTAGTTGAGGCCACAGAGGAGGAGGAAGAGGAGGAGGAGGAAGAAGAAGAAGAATACGAGGCTGAGGAGGAAGACGACTCATAAATGTATTGTCCAAGGACGCCTCTCGCGTATCC
>JBBPJN010000488.1:0-13600 GCA_038088755.1 Boletus aff. separans
CCTTCAGCTATCTATATCACCCGTGGTTGGATTACGTCACGTGGAAGGTGAATACGCAGTTGATGTAGATTCCCAGCGGTCGATACGTTGCTCTGCTTCTTGCTGGTAATAATTTCTCACTCAGAACATACCGCAGTTGAAGGCTTGTGGCATGGCTCTCTCAGCAGCTGCCGTGCGTAGATAGTGTGGGCAAGAAATTACGCGATCCAAATTAGGATTCAATGTCGTCCCTTACGACACTGGTTGTTTTGCCACTTGAACATTCTTCAAGTGTTGCTCACGCTATTCCTGGTTCTTGTGCTTTCCTCCGCGTGGTTCCGCAAAAGTTGGTGAATGTCGAAGCCAGCCAAGAACACACGGTCCACTGGGACCGGGCATCAACGGGCCTTTTCTGCGTCTGAGTGAGGACTCCCTTCGAACCGGGCTGGTCAGCTTGAATAGGTTGATCATTCTTTCCAGAATTGCGCGCAATGCGCGGAACTTCGAGACCTGGTCAGCGTACCAAAACTGCGAAGAGGCCTCCCTTTCAGACATTCCTGACGAATTCGTGACTGATGTTCAGGAGATCTTCGACACCAATAAACGGATATCCAAAGCTTGGTTAGACAAGGTCTGTCCGTTCAAAGTGATCATCGTGAGGCAGGTACTTATCAACGTGCAGAAGCCTTCCGCTAGACAAAGCAGCGAGGGACTTGGCAATTTTCTGAAGTTGACCTTCGATACATCACCCCACTTTTTCTCGAGTCACCCTAAAGTTCAGGATGAGGAACTAATGGAGGAGATTGCTGTGGTATTCCTCGCGTGGAAAAGGCTCCATAAGATGAAAGCCAGTAATGAGAGGTGGTCGGAAGCCGACTACGTTGCAAGTGTGTATGTCTCGCTGAGCCACTATCCGACGCGCTTATAACAACGATTCATGCAGTTATAATGTCTTTCGCAGTCCTGCCGTCAGAAACAGTGTCTTCAGGTTGGAGCTTCTCGCCGTCTATTTCAAGTTATCTTGGCCTTACGTTGATCAGGGTACAATGTACTGTTTCTCTTCCGCAACCACCTAGCATCGTTGCAGATGACGGTCACCGTGTTCTGAACACCAAGACGGCCACCCCCGACTGTGCAGTGTTCCTCCCTGCAGCGCTGACACGTCCTTTATCGCAATCTGCAAAGTCCCCATACAAGGTTCTCAAGAATCTTCCAGCGATTGCAAGAGCTGGGACTGCTGCGAAAGGGTCCTCGTTTCGGTACCAGAGTACTCCATGTGCTCAGCTTCCCGACATGCCTGGGTTCGAGTTTGCGAGCAGCTTCTGGGAGGACAAAAAACCAGTGCATACCTTTCCCGATGATGCATATCGCCAAAATCGTATTGCGACTGCTTCCGCCGCCCGGCATCTTTACTCGTTGAACGTTAGAAGCCCTATTATTGGACTAATATGGGCAAACGGGCGAGTGCGAGCCCACATTGATTGGTGTGAAGTAGTGGATGGAAAGCCCGTGGGTTGCTCCAAACATCCGAATGGTTTCCGTATTGAATATGTTTTCCTAGGTTGTCGTGTCGGTGCCATATTCGCGTTCCGGGACACACGGAGACTCGACGACTGACCGACCGTTTCATGAATGGGACTTGGATAATCCGAGTGACATCCTCCAAGTCTATTTTTTAGTTCGCAATATCGACGAGTGGACTTGTGGTCGATTCCATCGCCGAGTCGTCCAAGGATTAAACCATTTGGTCGAAAGCATCACTCTAAAGGACGGGACATATCAACCCTGGAAATGGGTTGGAAACACAGTGCCTGGTCTAGCTGTGAAAGTGCTCAAAGAGAATGCCGTTGTCTCTTTTACCACATCTTCATCTGCATCCTCTCCACCAAAGAAAGGCAAGCGTAGGAGGAGACGGTCGAGCCACTGAGCATCGAGGAATAGGATGTGTTAAACGACATTTTACATTCCATGTAAGCTACTACCATCGTTCGTGTTGTGCTTCAAATATATGTGCGAATTCGATAAAGCCTTGTTTATTTCCAAGCGGAAGGGATTTTATTAACCACCTCTGCCCATCTCTCCAGTCTCCCTGATTCCCAGTCTTCAACGTATGAAAGACGAGACTCAGAGCGTGCCTCCTCTAATTTTAGTCGTTTCTCGGCATCACACCAGAATAGGACCCATGAACCCATCCGAATGTGACCTGTGCTACGCTCAAAGTACCACTTGTTCACCGGGTTGTTTGATCGGCTGCGCCATACGAGATCCCGACCTTCTCCCTTGCCCTCCTTACCGCCGTTGGGATTAATGGAAAAGGGGTGGCCCAAGCCGTATGATTCATCGTGGAGGGCAACCCAAAGGAAGTCGACTGTGCAATCGCCTTGATGGCTCGGTAAGACGGCAAACTTGTCCAGGTATGATATCGGGGGTGAAGATGAACCTGGGACGGTTTCGTCGGTAACGATGGCTGCACCAACGTAGTCTCCGGCGACTATAACAAAGTCGAGGCACTTTTCTAGGCGTTTATAAAAGGCATCGACGTCAAGCGTCCGTTGGAAGGAAGTTTGAAGTAAATGATTCAATTTATTCCTGTCAACGTTGGCCAAATCGCGGATGACCTGTATAGGTTGACCGCGGCGGAGAAGAGTGGGGGTGTCGGGGGTGAGCTTACGGTTGCCTTGCAAGAGTGCATGAGGGAGACTCGAGGAAACAGCGGGCTTATTGGTGATTAGGTTGGCTATGAGTGAACTCGGCGAACGATGTGATACCATTACAGCAGACGAGGTTGGAGGCATGTACGACATGCACGTGCGTGCGAGGGCTAGATTTGAAAGGGCGGACGGGTGGTCCCTCAGCCATGCGGGATTAAAAGTATCTCGGATGTAGTTGTATTCGGATGTGAGATTGATCAGGAGGTGGGGGTATCCGGAACGTGCATAGGATGGTACGCCACCTTCCCGATTGATGATCATGAGTCGCATGGGAGTGAGATTGATGTCTTCTGAGTAATCCGCATTAGGGTCTGATGGCTTTTGGGTCTGCGACTTGGCGTCCAGCTCGGCGGCCTCCACCATACCACGCGCAAGAGCCGCTACTATGTCATCGGTGTTGACACGGGTAGAACGGCAGAACGAATCTAGGGCGAAAGGAGGGATAACAGGAATTTCACCGGCGCGGAGAGCCGAACGGATGGGGGCGAGGTCTTCGGGGAAGACATGCGCTTCGAGCAAAGGGGTGCCATCAACAGACGTGCCACCGTCTCCCGGTTTGGGTCCCAGGCGAACGAACGCGCCAAGGATAGGACGCGCCTTGGCACCCTGGGTTTCGAGTGCAGCGACAACACGATTGGTCTCTTCTGTGATGGCAGTCCTCTCGCGGTCATCGCCTCTGGGCAGCTTGTCGTGTTCGAGAACGATGACACTGACCAAGCCAAGTTTCTCCAAGTACACCATGCCGCGAGAGATGCTATCGAGCTGCCTGTCGCTAAATGGACCCTGGAGCTTGACGAGAGCGGTGCGACAGTAGACTGGGTTTAAGATTGAGGATATGACACGACTTGTTTTAATACCGGCATCTCGGGATTCGTGCGTCGGGTGTTCTCGGTCAGAAGTATGGCTACGGGGCGGGAGGGCAGGAGTTGGGAGATCGAGGAAAGGGAAAGGGGTTTTTTTATGACGGTGCGGCGGTGGGACGCCAAAGCTATCTAGATATGACTTTGTGTCGCGCAAAGAGGGATTTGCCCTCAGGATGGAGAGAATGAAATCCTGTGTCAAGGGTGAGTGGTGTCGTGATCGGAAGGAGTGTGGGGACTTGCGCTTTCTGACGGGTCGAAATCATCGCCCTCTGGGGGTAAGGAAGGGCTGGGGTGGGGTTGGCGAAGACTCCTGATGGTCTGAAAACGGGGTGAGGTGTGCGGGTGAGACCAGAGGGGGAGACATACGGCGTAGAGGGCGCGCAAGGATGGCTGGCGAGGCGAGAAGAGGCGGGGGTGGGCAAGGAAAGACATGGTTTTTTGGGAGACACCGGACGGGGGGACGCTTTTAACATGTCACGGTATGGCGGTTTAACAGCAAGGCTCAGGCTGGCGAGCTGTATTTGCTGTGAGCTCAATCCGCGACTCGAACGGCAATCGCACATTCAGCTCATTCATCATGCCCAACTAAGTACCAAGTATCGATCGGAATCAAGACAAAAACAAGAAAACGACCTCTCATCTCCGCCTTGCAGCCCTCAGAATGTCAAAATCCGAAAGTGTCGTCCCCGCGACTGACAGTGATCATCAATCAGTCCACCCTCCCAGCGGAAAAGTGACACACCCAACTTACATCTACAAGTATGATGCTGTCTTCGCTGCACATTGCTTCTGTGAAGACGGGCTCCCCTTCCAACGGCGCGGCCAGCGTCCTCCGAAAGACCCGGTACGGCAGCCCCGTTCGCACCTCTCCCACAAACACCTTGCCGCTCAGCACACTGGTGTCTCCAACGTGCCATTCAACCTCGGAGGACTCTCCCCTCTCCCGTCTGATATCCCTTCTGATTCCAAGCTGGTTGAAATCCCAGACCTCCAACATCCGCGGCCCCCTATGTCGATTTTCTCGCCCGCTGCCAGTGATCGAACTGAATCGAGTGCCAAGCACGTAGCATACCCACACGTGCGAGTGCAGAGCTTGCGCTATCATGCGCGTCCCAGTGGGTCCCCATTCAGACCAATCAAAATCACGCCCAGTTTCACCTTTTCTGAGTGTGTTCATGTGATCCAGCAATGTGTCCGACAACACGAACAGGTCGATCGGAGAAATCTCTTCACCCTGCATAACCCAGATCGTCACAATATACAGCCTCGGCCCAGGTCCAATTGAGAAGGGCACCTGAACGCTTGGATGTGGTGCCCAGTCCGTACACGGGTCCGACCGAATTAAGAATCTCAGCGGATGGACCCAAGGGTAGCAGGCTGGATATAGAAAGGCACAGAGATATTCCCCTTCGTCAAAATCGGTTCTTTCGCCCTTGCTAGAGTCCGTGTCTAACACGAAAAGCCGAGGCTGACGGAGGTTGAATGCGACGTCTCCGAAGCCACCTACCAGAATGAGGCGTTCGGTAAGAAATGCAAACGCCATCAGGTTGGTTCCGTAGGTGCTCTGCACGAACCAGGGTGAGCGCACGCAGTGGTAGCTATTGTTGACTCACCAAGAGCGTCCTCCCTGTCTTCCAATTCCACACCACGAGCTCTGACGGTGCAGTTCCATGACTGATAAACTGCACAGCGACACGGTCGCTGTGGATCTGGACCATGAAGGTCAGATTTGCGACGCGCAGGTCAACGTCGTGCACGAGCACGGGCGACCTTGTGACCAAAGGGTGCACCTTTCCCGTCGTCAGGGAGCGTATATGTATCGAGGTTTCTATTCGCGCATCGTGTGCGCTGGGCCTCGAAAGAGGTGAAAATTCAGCTGCGTTGGATGTGTATAACTCACCGAAGAATTGGCTGTGCGATGAGAACGAGAAGATCCTGAGCAGGATCCAACGTAAAGTCCCGTAAGACGAAGTCCAAGTTGACCGACCACACGTGCTCTTCGATGCTACGGTGGTAAGAAGGAAGGCGACGAAACACCAGGTCTTGGCCAGCCAGATTTTCGGACTGTACCAGTACACCGCCGTAGAGTTCATACAGGGATCCCTGCAACATGCGGACATCTCTTGATGCGGTCCACTGCAGCGTGTGCCATGCGGCTTGGCTGTTCCGGAGTATGGTCAAGCGATCGGCGTGGCCCATGACGCTGGGAGGGCCATTTCGCATGCCAGAGACAGCCAGCTCGATTGTGTACTGGCAGGAAGCGTTCTCTTGTACAGCTTCACGGAAAAGACGGCATACCTGGCATGGAGGTATGACTAACATAAATAATACGGTGCGGGTGGTGGGGACTCACAAGGCTACAAACAAGCAGGTTGCGATAGTCAAGATGCGAGAAAACCTGGATGATGATCTCGACAGGGAGGACGTCGAGCATGATGATGGCACGGCAGTGGCCGAGACTTGCCTGTACTGCTGTGGGTAGTACTTGCTTATTATCGGACCACGTGATCCGACGAGCTTTGCGCACCACACCGCTCATCTCTCGTTCACATCCATCTTCAATGTCATTCACAAACACACCTCCGTCTACAAAGGTACCCTTGCACTTTCTACACAGACCTCATTGCTCACATTCACCACCGCCTAGTTTTACCAAGAGGACATCGTTAGGCGCACTAGTTCGCCGAGCGTGCATGGTGTTGTATTGGTAACAGTGGTGCTCCCCTCTTCGCTCTGTCTCTCACTCCTCCTTAGCGCTGTTGGCATGATGTAGAAGACCTCCCTCCTGTTCCAAGCCCCCTCCTGGATCCGCTCATGCGTCCCCTAACCCGCGGCGAGGTTGGCGTGTCCTTCCTCCCCGGCGGTCTTCGCGAGATCGTCCCGGAATCGGAGTACGAGCTTGTCGATCGCACATTCCAGGCAGGAGATTATTGCAAACGCAGTATCGACGACGTTCGCTCGGGCGTCGTAATAAGCACCCATGTACAGGCCCGGCTCGTGCACGCCGTCAGCGGCGAGACTGTAAAGGGCTGGAGGGACGTCAAGGATCTTCGTCACTCAACCACCGTCAATGCGGGAGACTACGTCGTATATGACGATTGGATAGGGCAAGTGAGAAATTTCCGCATTCTATATGTTATGATCCAAAGCTTACTCCCCCATCAAGGTAATCGAGGTGGGCATCCTTTGCAATTGGCTCTGTCACTTTGTTCACTCCCGCAGCTTTTCGACGAACTCGTCATCTCAGCATCAGGTACCCTAATCCGGATGCCGGAGATGAGCTCGCGCCTCACAATCGGGGACAAAGGATTGGTATGTCACATTATCTTTTCGTCCCACAGCGTCAAGTTATGGAGAAATTTATACAGGATATATTGCCACATCCCCTCACGTTCTATGGGATTCACAACATGTGTCAAAGAACACCGATGCCAACAGCGAACGACACCGTGGTCGATCTCCAGCATACCGTGCTCGCCATATGTTGGCTAGCATTGAACCAGACGGTGTGGTCGTTCGGTGCCCTCCTTTGCTCCTCTGACTTGATTCCTCAGCTTGATCGTGACACTATGTTGAAAAAGCGACGTCCGGAGCGCTTTTGGCATGGAGAAGACCTTACAAAACTCACCGTTTTAAGGACAAAGTCGGGTGACATTCGCGTCGGTGACAAAGTTACCATCCCCGACGACGAGACCATCCCCATCGTTTCGTTTGAAACTGGCATGGAGGGCAACAGCAAGATTAATAACCGCACTCTGTGTGTTCAGGAAACGCGGACAACTGTAGTTGTTCTATGGCAAGATGGCTCGAGAGAGACGTTGCCGTCAACAGACCTGATCCCATATCTGAACGTCGATGAATATGATTGCTGGTGCGTATGGACTCTTCGTCAGAGGATGGCCGCTCAAATCTGTCAACAGGCCAGGTGACCATGTATTATGGAAGAATGAAGATCAAGAACGTGTAGCCATAGTTCAGTCTGTCAATTCGACGGACAGAGTCGCTGTCATTCGCTGTGCGGATACGGGTACCGTGGAAACGGTATCTGTCTTAGAACTAGATCCAAATGGCACAGGAGACACGAGTCCTGATGCATTACACGGTCACGGTTTCGGCGTACGAAGGGGCGACTCGGTCTTCGTACACCTGGCGGGTACCACGAATGGGTTTGCGCCTCCACGAGTTCCCAAGATCGGCGAGATTGAGGAATGGGTCCGCGAACCACCAGTGCGTGCTGATGGCGAACTTAGTGGATGGAGGCGTACCATGGCAGATCTAGGAGCGCTGATAGCGGCTAATCGTAACGCTCATCGACTTTATCTCTATGATGTTTCCCTTCCCAGAGCGGACGACATCTCTCTCTCGTGGTTTGGGGAAGTTACTGAGGTATGCTTCGGTGATCTCGAAAGGCTTTTGTCTAACCAAACATTATAGCTACATCTAGATGGCTCAGTAGAAGTGACACATCCCAACATGGAAGTATCAATTTTGCCCCTAGAACGATTGACAAGACTATATGACAGTCTGGAGCAGATTGAGGATGATGGTTGGGACGAAGAAGCGTCAGAACGCGAGTCGAACGAGGATTACTCGGAGGGCATCTGGCTCCAAGATGCAAATGGTGTTTGGCGGTACGAAAGAAATTCCGACGATGATGAATGGGAGGAAACAGACGAGGGCCCAGAAGAAATGGACATTGATCTTCCATGGGCGGAGACTGAATCATCACCGGGACTCGATGATGATTCACTTAACCCCCCTCCAAGTGTCGCTACGCTTGCTGATTCAGTCTCCCCCCTCCCTACTTCACCCTCTACGTCCCCGGAGATGAGCCAAGAATTAGTTGTGAATACCACAGCAAAAGATACCGTTGAAGCGGATGACGACTCATTATGGAAACGCTTCGAGATCCTACCCTCTGCTCCTACTGACCACGCCTTCTACTCCACGTCCCCTAGTCAACCTTCACGGACATTCCTCACTCGCCTGACCAAAGAGTACCGAGCTCTTTCCAATAGTCTGCCAGGTAAATGGCGTTTGTGAGGCATGTATAAGCTTGACCCTGACCACGTTTGCCAGACTCTATCATAGTGCGTGCATACGAGGATCGTTCAGATCTTATGCGATGCTTGATCATCGGGCCAGAAAATACACCGTATGAGGATGCGCCATTTGTCATAGATTGGATGCTGGACTCCAATTTCCCTCAAAGCCCGCCCATAGCACATTTCCTCAGTTGGACAAATGGCAATGGGAGAGGTGCGTACGCTTTGTTGTGACTCACGATTGTGCTCACTACCATGTTAAACTACACCATCAGTCAATCCGTAAGTGAATGGGGGCTTACAAGTGACCGTGAAACAACTGTCGTCCATTTATATAGGAATCTCTATGAAGAGGGCAAGGTTTGTCTATCGATCCTGGGAACATGGTCGGGCGACCGCACCGAGACCTGGAGTGCGTCGAGATCGAGTTTACTACAGGCTTTTGTCTCCATCCAAGGTCTCGTACTAGTAAAGGAGCCGTAGGTCGTAGTATTTCGTCAATGGCACTGTCTAAATATCATCTAGGTGGTTTTGCGAGCCCGCGTACGAAAAGCTGAGAGGCACAGAAGAAGGCATGGTCAATAGGTCATGGTTTCGCACATCGAAAGTTTTATCATACTAACTTCTTATAGCCGGCTATACAGCGAAAAGGCTTATGTCCTTTCGAGGGGATTCGTTCGCCGGGCGCTTGAGACTCCTCTTGGTGGCTTACAGTCAGAAATCAATTGGCTGTATTACACCAAAGGAAGGCTTGCAAAGGTACTCAACAATGCACGCCAACTGATCGAGAAGAGCAAGAATGAGTCCATGGGTGACTCTGATCAAGACCTTGCGGTGCCTCGACTGACCGCGGGAGGAATCATCACATTGGAGCGGTCCTTGGGGAAACTCCAGCTTTTGTTGGAGCAGAATCAAGCTACAAGCATAGTATGATTAATCCATCTAGTATTTCCTCTTGGTATGAAGTAGCAATATCTATCGGAAATGTTGTACGTTCATTGCTAATGTAACCAAATGTAACATTGCAAGACAGTCCCGCAATGAACACAAAATGCGACAACTATCATGTTGCCTGTTGCTGTAAATTCACGAGGTTCCGAGGACGCAAAAAGCGAGTACAGTAGAGAACGACTGAAGACACGACAAACTGCTCATTCAGAAAAAAAAAAAATCCTGAGAACACAAGCGAGTGGGGCAAGGCCACCAGATGTCCGACGAATACATTGTCCTTTCAGCACTGACCTAGGTAGCTATTTTTCGGGAACGTTTGTCCGTACTGTTCCCATGTTGTTAGGTTCGGGTTGCTGTATGCCTCGAGGTACCTTTCAAATCTGTGAGAACGCATAACAAGACTGCGAGGGTACACTTACTGGTTGATGTAAGCAGCGGTAGGGAAGTCCTTTGGATCACAACCGATGTTGATCGCATTCTTCGGTTGGTAAACACGTATCCAGTCTATCCTCATAGTCGTCGGGAAGGTGAGCGCTGTGAAATCCGGGGGTGCGAAGTTTGGAGATATTCCCAGATTGGCAATCAAATACTGCGAAATACTTTCAGCCAGAGCTCATTCGCAACTGGGGTGATAATGTACCATGGGCTCCTGCGGAATCGGTCTGTCCGAAATCTGGGTCGATGCATCAGCTGCCATCCCGCTTGCATCCAACGTCCAAGCAACTTTGTCATTTGTAATCCAGGAGATGTACTGATACTTTCTTGTGAGACCAGAGGGTCAAAAGGTTCATATTTGCACTTACACCACCATCAGATGCGTAACCTGGGACAATCTTCAGCATTCATAAGGGGTGGCACGGAGGGAACAACAAGGACCTGGTTTATACTCGTATCCATATGTCGCAAAGCACTGTGAGGTCAACTCGTAGCACGACTGATCTACGAGATCTTAGCGCGTCACGAACATTACACCAGAGGGTAGCACTTACTTGTGGTCGTCACACCCGACGTTGCCTGCTGGAAAACACCGCCGGCGTATGGGTTCATTTGGGTGATAGACGAGTTCGGGATGTTGAAATTGCCTGTGATATTTTTCCACTCATAGGCTGCATTCATGGGCTAAGTGGAGACTCGTCAGACTGTGCAATCTATCACACGCTTCACTTACAGCCCACTGTGCAGACTGTGAGACTTGACCTTGAAGTGGGGAACCGGTGACCTAAAATCGTAAGTAAAAGTGGATGGTGCATGAATAGCGTGACACACTTGAGATTCGAAAATATCAATCTCTGGCGCCGAACGGCCGACATACGTTCCGTCTGAGTGGACGGGTCCAGGGTGTGGTTCACCTTTACAAGTACATCTCGACAGACGTTGACCGGGAAGGTAAGACAAAACACCACCGTGGTCCGGGTCACCGTTAATTGTGGCCGCCTGGGGTTCGCCGTGTTGTGTTTGGTTCGCTACGGTACCAACGTCACAATTGTCATAAGAATAGGGCCACTAGAGAAACGTAAGGATATGTCATGCTCAAGCTAAAAGAGTAATTCATACCAAACCCTCCAAAGAAGCACCATAGCCAACACGACCTAGCAGTAGTTTTGAGTTGATGAATAATCCATCTAGTACTTACACATACCAAGGTTGCCCATCGTCCATACTGAAGAATGACAGTTAGTGTCGGCGATTAAAAAAAAGGAATGTACAAGTGCAAACCTGCAGGCCAGAGTCCTGGAATGGCGCATTGAGGTTGTCAGTGCACGGTGATATATAGACAACAACTAGGCATACGTACCGACTATGTTATTAGCTCCCGGTAACGTGACGGATACTAGTACCATGCCTCCAGTGAAACAAAACTTATTCCAAGTGGAGATCATTGCACTAATGTAGTTGAGATCGTTCTTGGTCCGTTGTACCATCGTAAGTTCAAGTGCGCCGCCCTTGGTGGTTACCTGATCAGGGTAGTACCACTCCAGGTCGTTGGTCTGGCTTTCTTGTCAAGAGTAATCCTGAAAGGAAGGAAAAACATAGACCCTACCTGCCAGTAATGGAGATCAGCTGCCTCCCAGTATGGGTCATCACCGGGCCAAAAGGTACGGTTTTCAGTATTGAATTCGTCGCTGAAGACCAGTTGCCACTCCGAACCATCAGCAAACGATGTGACCTTGTGCGCCCAGACTGGGGTTTGGACGTCAATTAGACCAAAGTTGTTTAGGATGGAAGGGATCTAGGAGAATAAGAGTCGTGTGGCGTAATAAAGAATGTTGTTCCTTACCTGTCCACTAGCATTGATACCGCCTAGATTAAACCCGCCCGCATAAGAGAGGGGGTGTTTGGTGAAATAGGAAATCATGGGGTACCCTGCGCTGAAGAGAGGAGGTCAAGGAGAAGTCAAAATAGAGAAAAGGAACATACAACAAGGCGACAAGGCCGACGGCGAGAAAGACGAGACAACCAAGGTTAGTTAGGCCTCTGCAAGTAAGGACGCTGCCGCCGCGGTCACGTTTTCTATCGCGCCGTGGATCGGGGTTGTGCAGAAAATCATCGGGCTCGGGGTGATTTGGAGAGATGTCGGCTCCCCAAGACTGGGGGTCAGGTGAGAGGGAGAACTGGAAAGAATGAATTGGAGTGTGAGAATAGGGAGGAAAACAGGGCCTGCCTTGTCGGAGATGGACTGTCCTTGAGGTGCAAACAACCGGCCTGCGGCCGCGCCGGAATAAGGGGAGTCGTTCTGGGCAGATAAGTCAGGGAGAGCGAGAACGTGTGAGGCAAACGCACGAGAGAGTAGGTACTTGAAACAGTTCGGATTGATGGGGGAGCAGCTGCGAACGTGGCCTGCACGCCGAGAGGAGCTCTTGCGGAGGGAGGAAGGAGACTTGCGGTGGACGGTGCGTTCGACGCAGCCTGGGCGTAGAAACGGCGCTGGGTGTCGTCAAGAGGTCGAAAGGCCATGAATATTAACGAGCGGTGGTGGAGACAACAAATACAGACGACGCGGAGGACTAAGAACAAGAAGCCGTGGGAAGACTAGTCAATCATAACAACGCCCGTGATGGTCTCCATACGCTCAACCACCATCGCGTTCGCATCTCTCAACGCTCCCACCAGTCCCACGTCCCCGCCAATCGCACCCATGAGCGCAGTCTTTGTTGCCACGTAGCGCTCCCGCGTCACACCCGGCCGCGACCCCAGCACGTCCTCGCGCCATCCGTCCAGCGCCACGAGGGAATCTCTTGCCTTCTTGATCCTTTCGCGTCTCGAGGGGCGTCCCTTTTTCTTGCGCCCTTGCGCTGCCGATGCCGTCGTGGCCTCTGCGTCCTCCACGACAACTTCCCGCGGGAGTGCTCGAGGGTTCAGCGGACGCGTTTCTGCGTGTGGCAGGATATGAAATGCTTGTGCCTGCAGCAGCTTAGACCACACATAGACGACGTGTGGTCGAATAGGACGCAAAAACTCTTCATCCAACGCGTCGGGGAGCATCGTTATCTCTTGATAGAGATCTCGAGTGACATCAGCCACACGAAGAGGAACGGTCTGGGCAAGCATGCGTACCACACGTTACTTGTACCTGCGCAGCGGAATACAACGGCGGTGCCGAACTTGATGGCTGAGTGCAGAACATGGTGTATAGACCGAACAAGGCTGCAGCGCGGTTCAGGGGCGTCTCTCCCCCACAGATGATGCGTTCTGAGACGCGTCCAGCATAGGATATAGAAATGAATGGACATGCCCACCTGAGAACAGTCGCATGATAACTCTGAGAAAGGCCGCACGGGAGCGCGTGTCAAAGACCATGAAGTGGATCCATGGCCAGCCGTGCGCTCGCCAGATATCCTTGAAGAGGGTGAAAGGATGAGTGGTGGAGGGGGTGTACTGCTGCGCGTACTGCTGGAGGAGGGCGTCGATGTCTGCGCGGGCAGCATGAACGAACGGGGAGGAAGTGAAGTAGGCGGGCTGGAGAGAGACCTCTCCGCGACTGCTCGACGGCGACGGCGCGACGGACATGTGGACGTACAAACAACAGCAAGCACGTCGAACCTGACCAGAG
>JBBPJN010000489.1:0-13569 GCA_038088755.1 Boletus aff. separans
AGAGCCTCGTTGAGGGATGCAAGATCAAAAGCATCGATCGACGTCGAGGGCACGCAGTTCGACAAGGTTGTAGACGTAGTAATCGTTAGTGAAGGGGGGTTAGTGGTAGTGCTGGCCGTCTTTGTAATCGACTGTGCTTTGGTGGCACGTTTGAGAGGAGGGCCACCGGACTGCTCAGCCAGCCAAGCGTGTACGATGGGGTGATCAACACAAGGATGAAAATTGCATGCAGCAAATATTTCGAGATGTCGATAAAATATGGTCGTAGGATTATAAAGTGGAAGGGCTGCATGAAACAATTCAAGAGACGGTTGGTTAGAAAAACTTCAGACAAACCTGCTTCGAGAATCGCGGATGCCTGACGGAGGGGTATATGCCGTGAAGCCATTACTGACAGAGAATGAGCAGAATGACCACACAGAACCGGAACACTCACGATAAGCGCAAACTACAATACATGCCCTAAGTTCGACACGGCACTGGACGAGCACCTGGCCGCCGTGATCGACCGCATCGCCTATGAATTTACAGGCGTGAGGTAGCTCAAGTAAAAGAGCCTCTCGTGCATTGTTGGGAACGTCTATAAAACGATGTCGAAAGACCGGTCGGATATTGGGTTTTGGAAGTTGAGCAGAAGAAATCGAAAGTAAATGTGTCACCCCTAGATCGAGCAGAAGGGAATCGGCAGCGTCAGCGTCTCCAGGGAATTCGCTAATAAAGGGTTTATCAAGTATCCGTGAATCTGGATGATCGGACAAACAAACCTAGTTAGATATAGTTGATCTGGAACGACGGGGATGCAATCAGTGAGTAGGTTTAGATATTTCGTAACTTCGCGTTTTTGTCTGCGTTTCCAAGCGATATATTCGCTGTTGGTGCATGATGGTCTGAAGCGGCATTCTGAGAATGCGTGCAACTGTCTCACGAAGCCATAATTTGGATGAATTTCGGGGCGACCTGAGATCAAATCAGCTAAAATGGTAAAGTGGGTCCACGTGAACGCACGTTTACGAACGTATTGCATCGCTGCTGAGACGGAAAGTCGCTGAGAAACCATGACTTGGAACGGAGAACGCAGTGTGGATACTCGGCACATAACCACCGATTGGCGAAAATTACTCACGGTAGGCGCAAACGACGGTGGCACTCCTAGAGACACCCATCACACAATGAACGAGGACCTTGCCACCATGACTGAGGGTTGTCTCGATGAAGAGGCACGCGCGGGGGAGGTGGATAAGAAGGTCCTCATACTCAGAGTCTTGCACAGGTACAACCATGGCATTGGGCTGAGGATCAAAGATATGTTCTGTGCAGACCGACAGCCGATGCGTTATCCCCAACTTTTTTTGCACATCCTGCGATAGAGCCGCCGAAAGACTGAGCTGGAGGTAAGACTACTCGAACGACAAAGCAGTTGGGGAGCGTACTTTCCAATGTAGAGCTTGTCATCAATGACTGCGTTTACGGAGATCGGAGCAGCTGACCAGGTCATGCTCGACGTGGGCAGATGACGGACAAGAAGGGGAGAGTGGGGCTGGGTGTCCCAAGCCTGAGGGACAGTGTTTATAACCCGGCACACTTGAATGCGTTCTTTTTGTACCGAAGTTGAGATTGTCCTCACAGCTTACCGCCCGGCATCTCGGCACATTTCCATATGTATTCGACAATCCTCTGACAAAGGCAGGCTGCCAGCTCACCGCTCCATCGTCCCATGTCGTGCACGGTAGGGATTCTCTGTGTATAAACCATCACTTAGATTTATGCTATCCCGGGGACCCCAATCAGCTGATTTGGCTCCACTCAAATCAAGGGTTCTGTTGTGTGGGTATAGGAAGGCGTGACCTTATCGCTACCCCAGTCCTTGTCTCTGAAACCGTCTATCTGCTTACGAACCCGTCGCGTGTTCGATCCTTTTTTTTGTCCCCGGTGAATATCAAAAGAGGTGGGTGAAAAAGAGGGAGATCGTGTGCTAATTGAGAGTATGAATGACGTGTCGTGTCCAAGTTTGGCACAGGTCAAAGGCACCGTGGAGACACGCGGGTACCCACGCAAAGCACCCTTGATTTGAGTGGAGCCAAATCAGCTGACTGGGGTCCCCGGGTTAGCATACTTAAATTTAAGTGATGATTTATAGTACACTGCACGCCCACAGAAGATCCCTACTAGTGCACGACATGGGACGACGTGAGCGGTGACCTGGCAGCCTGCATTCAATAATACCTCCGACGTTGACGCACTCCACGTTCATCCTGCCTACATGAAACATGCTTCTTCCATCCCGTCACTTGAATGACCGCCATCACGAACGCACCGCCCATTCATATCATCTTTGTTCGCCTCTGGTCCGGATACGAATTAGTTGCAAAATGAGGGTGAGGTATTCGTAAGGATCATCTTATCGCCATCAAGGACTTGCCGCTAATGGTCGTTAGCAGGATTGACTGCGCTCGTGCCTGTGCTGTGACTGCTGTCAAAGTGCGACTGCGATAGCGCGCTCCGACTCGTGTCACATGATATTCACATCCATGTTGTCCTTTGCAGCCGACATGAACGAAGAAACCTTTGGCTTTATCACTGCGGGGGGGCGAGTTCCCCAAGCCAACGTTTTACGCTCCTGTTGGTTTGTTACCCATCCTGCATGGGATCGGAAAACCACAATCACGAATAGATGACGGAGTTGAGAATACAGGTTCTGCAGAAACCCAGCCAGTGGATACATCCAAGAGGTCATTTGAAAACGAACGACTTGGGGAATGTACGTTGCACGACCAGTTACTGGCTACGATCTTATGCGCAGTCGTTCAAACGGTCCCTCCCACCTCGAACGTGTCGCCTCGACACATAATACTTTGCCAGGAGTACTTTTGGAATCGGTACTGAATATTGAACCTTCTTCCTCATGCAAAGAACGCCGAGTCGCGGGATTGCAGGCAAGTATATCACATGGTTGCGGGTTTGGGCGCATGTCGGAGCGTACTGCCAGTACGTAGGAAAACGGGTCGAGAGTCCTGGCCATTCAGATATTCACACTATGACTTATCGCTGCTTGGTGGTGACTTTGGTGAGTGCCGAGTCATAAAAGTATTGAGACAATCCACACTGTCCTAGTCGAACCAGCATTTCACACCATCATTCACATGTCGATTGGTTCGTTACACATACACACGCACATGATCGCGAAATGTACACGAGATACGTCACGAATAAATACCTTTTTACCTACTCCCAAGGTCGTACGTACGTCAGAAAAGAGAGCGAGAAACAGTCGTGCACATGCAACCCGATCAACACTGTGTTGACTCGTGTGTCGTTGCCTCACCACGTCGATTTACCTCCGTGCCACCATCGTGGACGCGATCAACACGCCCACGAGTGCTCCGAGGACACCAACGACCATGAACCGCGTATATTCGTCAAACTTGGCAGCCACGGGCGAGCCGGCATTCGCCAGATTGATGGTGGCACTTCGAAAAGAATAGACGACAACGCCAGTGACAAACCCCGCGACTGAGTAGGCGAGGAAGACAAGTGGAAGTGAGAGCATGATACTTCGGCGCTGTGAACACGCGAAGGTACACCATCAGTCCGTGCATGTAGTAAAGGGGAGGTCATCCTCACCGAGAGCATCACGAATCCTTCTGCAGATGGACCGCTCCCACGTGCCATCTCGGCCTTGTAGCGGAAGATGGAGGCGAAAGAAGAGACCATGCTCAAGACGGAGCACGTGATGGCGACGAGACCGCCGATCCGCGTAATACTATCCAACTCGGGGAAAGACATGAGCGTCACTGAAGCACTGAGGATGATCGCAGACTGAAACGGTGACGCGATAAGCGCGAGGTCAGAATACGATGTTAGAAAACCTCACCACCAGGCATGCGCAGGCACCGATGACGAACAGCGGCGTAGTACTTTCAGGGAGATGACTTCCCTCGACGTCAAAGTGGCCATCGTATCTTGCCCTGTCCACGAACAGGAAAGGTATCCCGAGACATAGAATTCCAAGCAAGAACTCAAGGATCGTGCGCATGATGGGTGTCCTCCTTACGGGCCGTTGATAAGAGACATCACGAGGCAATGGCTTGTGAGGTCGGAAGTTGACCTGGTGCCAATGCGCTGGAATGGGAATGGCGATAAGACGTCCTGCTTGATGACGTATGGTCAAAAATACTCGCCAGCACGCAAGAGAATCCGAGCCACTGTCCGAGTGTATGCCGGAGTAATTGGATGAATCGGGTCTGGAGGATGCAGTTAGGCACGGATCGAGCTCAGACAGAACTCGGTCTCACCATTGAGGAGTTTAAACAAGTCTATGCACTCGTCCTGGCTGAAGGGCGGCGGCGTGGGCGGTAGATGCGGGTGTGTGAGGAGACGATCAGTATATGACCAATGGAGTGCATCAATCGCGTCTTTTCTCGCACCCTCCACGATGCCCCTCGGGATATGCGCAGGGTGCATCTCGATGAATGCCCAATACCTATATTCATCATCGAGTCCTATCAATTCCACGTGAGCACCAAAAATGATACACTGAGGATCGTATCTGACTTACTGTCATCCTCCCCTGACGACACGTACTCATCCGATGGAGCCCCGCTAAGGACCCGACGATGACGATGGTCCACCCAAAGGAGGGTAGGTTCACTACCCGTTTTGTGTTTCCGCCACGCCTTCTTTGCATTGCTCCCTGCACGAATCCACATCTCACAGCCCTCGGGAACGTCGTCGGATGTATCGATGGTATTGGTGACCTCGTCGAGTCTGGTCAAGCCCCGGAGGTCGAGGTCAGTGATTGCCCGACTGTCTTCGTTCACGTAGTAGCGAACCCCGTGGGGGAGCGCATACTCGACCCATCCTCGGTTGACGTGGGGCCGTGTGGTGGAGCCGTACGCGTAGTTACGCGCGGACCCGTTGACGTCGAATCGTGCCGGCTGTGCCCATTGTGGAACTGGCTGGGTCACAGGCGGGTTTGCAGCGCGATATGAATGAGCGATTTGGCTCGAGGTGGTCTGAGAAGGGAAATTGGTGATGATGGGAGGAGTTGAGGGTCGGGAGATCAGAGGTCGTGTTTCGCTAAGATGCAAAAGAAAGCATGAGGTGGCATGTACTAATACTGGCGACCAGGATGGCTTACTCGGTAGGACGGGAGTAGAAGCCCCCGCTATCGCTAAGGCTTCGGTCGAAATGACTGGACGAAGTTCGACGAAGAGGACTAAATAATTCTCCATCAGCACGAGCGTAGTTACTAGAACGCTCTCAAACGCTCACTCGGTAGCCATGACCTCATGCATCGCAGGCAATGGCACCTGCGGCTCACTTGGTGCAATCATCATATCGTCACGCGGCGAACGAGGATCGACATCCCTGTAATGTTCCTTAGAAGCTCGCATCTCCGAGAAGACTATACAACCCTACTGACTCAGGGACGAGTACCGTCTCTGTGGGAGAAACGACAACAGTTTGTCCTTGTACTACCGCCTGTTTCCCATCCTCATGCAAGCTATCAAAATACAAACATGCTCATTCAATGAACACGGCCTCATCGAAATCGTTCAAGACTCACGGAAGGTTTGTCTTGCTGGCGAATCCCATATCGCTCGAGCTACTCCAAGTCTTGGTGACACCAGCCAGTTCTGTCTGACGCGACTGAATGATGCCACTGGTCTTCCTGCTGGTAGTTCGGCTTTGGAGTGGCGGCGGTGCAACCTGCGAGGAGGCCACGGAGGAGTCTCGGGGACGCACGGATGATTTGGATGGTTTGTTCGTCAAAGCGCGTCCTCGTGGCGCTTCTGAACCTGTCTCGGAACCCGTTGCGCCCCCACCGCGATGATCCGCCCAAACATTCGTATCATTGTCACTATCGAGGCCAATAGGCGTCATTGAGCGTGGCATATCACCGAAATAGCCAGAGGTAGTCGTCGCCAGCGCAGCAGGCGTGACAGGCGCAGAAGGTGGCGCAGAGGCTGCCAGTGGGTATGTGCCAGTCTTGGAAGCAGGGCGAGACGATGGCGCAGAGGGGGCCGCTGCAAGCTGAGCAGGGATTTCCTCTGGTTCGTCTGTGAGGACAGGTGCAATCTCTGCTTTCGACGCTTGACGCTCAGCGACCACAGAGGGTTGAGGTGGTGGTGGAGTCGTAACAGGAATAGACTCTGAGGCTGGTGGCGTCCCTGAGATCGATCGGGGAGGAGTAGAACCTTCTTTGGACGCAGTATCAGCCTTGAGTACTTCATTTACGAGAGGGGATGGAGCCTTGGCTGCGGCAGGTTGTGGCTCAGAAGCCAACGCAGCAGCCTCGCGTGCAGGTGATTCTGGGATAGGACTTGGTGTGCTCGAAACAGAGACGGTCACTTGTGGTGGTGTCGTGTCGATTCTGTTGAGGGATGTGGTAGAGCCTTCCCGGTCGAGTTTACCAGAAAGAGACGCATCAATGGACGCAGCATCGGAATCCTGAGGGGGCGGAGGCGTGGAAGAACTTCCACGATTTGGCAAACCTGGAATGCTGAACGCAGTGGACGACCGCCGTATTACCCCTCCAACACGCGTGCGGAAGGTCGACTTTCTCTGGGGAGTGGGAGGAGCCGCCATAGTTAAAGAAAGAATAAAAGGTTGACAAAACGGATAAAATCAAGAAATGGAACGAGGAGGGTGGCTCAAGGTAAACCAAATAGTCGTTGGGCGAGGCGTGAGGTGCAAAGAAGAGACGCAGCGAGGAAGCCGACAGCAGCATTTATCTATATATGCGTGCGACATGCCTGGCGGTTTCGATGTGGTCAACCATGCGGTGGAGGACAGGAGGCACGAATCGATACGTAGTTTCCATTCCACGAGGCTAATTGATGCGCACCGCAGAGGGCTGATAATCGCGTGGTGCGAAAAGGTGAGGTAAACACGTGCTGTGACACAATTACAGTCGGCAAGGCGGGCGCGCACCTGCAGGCTGACGGCAGTGGTTACTGTTAAAGGACAACACGGAGCACGGTAGCCCCGAACAACCTCGTCAGCCTGAGTCGGGGCTGAGTTAACATTATTTGCAACTACAGATCCCGCGTTCTTCGCACTTTGAACCTACGGAGATTACACGCGCATAGCCCTGTCAGTTCTAGACGGTACTGTACATTCCAGGCGGGAAGAAACGCCATACTGGTCGGTGCAAGTTCGGTAAGGTGGCTTGCCGTACTTCACGACTTTCACGTTGGAACACGTCACAGTGTGAAGTCGTTCTGGGACGCGTGAGGCGTACCCAAGTAGTACTTGAGTTGAAACGTACCTGAGACTGTCAGGAGTTGGTTCCAACGGCAAAGTTCAGTTGGAGCCACCCCGCGAGGAGTACCGAGCACGGGAGTCACTGCAGTGGAAAAGACACCTTGAAACCCCTACATTTTCCTACATTCGCCGGTCCTCGGATCTTGTGAGTCCTCTCTCCGACCGTGCTGTGTGCATTGTGCAACACTCCACCTGGCCCATGACTCGGCGCCACCATTACGGTCGTAACATAAATTCGCTTACGGAAGTCTGCGCTGCGTTAAACGATAGAGAACTCGTGTTGAACCCTTCCCATTCATCGACAAGACAAGTTGAGATGAATGGTAGCAAGAGAAAGCTCGAGGATCGCGACGCGCTGGACACGGGTGTTGCCGGTGAAACTGGTGTTTGCTCTCCAGCCCATGTGTGTTGCGTCGACGCTAAATAACTCCCCCATCAGATTATGCTCGAAAAACTTCGAGACATGCACAAGATAGCAGCATGGGCAACACCGAGGACAAGCATCATTTCCTCGACAAACCCCAGAATGACAGTCCGGATTCAAGCCTCGGTCTTGCGCCTCTTCTCGATTTTTCGACATCGACCTCTGCGGAGGAGATTTCTGCGCGCTTTGAAGCTGTCGCTCAGGAACTGCTCTGCAATACGATTTTGCGTGTGGTCCAGAATGGCACATGCATCGACATCGACATCCTAGAATTGGAATTCTACCTTCAGAAGTCGTATTGCCACGAAGACCCGTTCACTCACGGGAGTGTAGAGCAGGAGCGCAGCGGACAATGGTAATACAGAAACAACAGATCGCATCCTATGTCTTATCATCTTTCGTCTAGGTATTTCCATCGTTCACCCCGTCGCGCTGACACCCGCGCATCAGGTCTACCGGTGACAGCCGCAGGTGGCTACAGAGGCGGGACTCGCAAGGGCCTTGACTTGACAGTCGGCGGCCCCATCGTGATTCAAACTCCCAAGGCTCCCGTGACTATAAGAGGTGGTGCTCTTCTGCGCACTATTCGCCACTCCACGCACAATCAAGTGATATGTGGCCCATCTCTCCTCGTAGATGAGATATTGCGCCTCAGCGGCGCCCCCACCATCGACCATCTCGTGAATAAGACGTGGAATGGCGATATCTCTGCACTCTCCCCCCCGACACCACCGCGAAGCACATTCATGTACCTTCAGAGGATGACTCGGAACCCATTGGATGGCGAACGTCCTACCATATACCGCTCCCCTCGCGTCGGTCTTGATCTCTCTAACCCGGATACGACGGACTCCATCACCCACCCCAGAGTCGTTTTCGTCGGAAAACCTTACCGCTACTTTACTCACCCTGATCTTCTCGCCTACAAGGGACGCGTGCAAACGTTCGTTGGCCTGTACAATATGCTGATAGAGACGAAAGGGTACGCAGAGGACTCGATGGAGCTGAAGAAGGCACTCCGGGATACGCTGGGACTAGGAGAACAGAACGTCTCGAAATACATGGCAGATTATAGATCAGGATATCAAGTTGGGAAGCTCAAGTCATTTATTGGTCGTTCTGGAAAGGGCGTCTGTCAGTCTGCTTCTGAATATTTGAAGATGATGGGGGCACTTCGTAAAGCGCTGCAGGCGGGGTGAGCATTTATCACTGAAGTCAAGATAGTTGGCAGAATACTCTTGATCGAATTGGAAGGGTAGCCAAATACCACGCAAACCAGTCGCAATTCTTCATTACAACCCAACCTTGATGCAAAACAGAGTTGGCGACACTAACAATGTACATATATACGTAGGGAAAAGCATCAGGCACGCTTGGGAATGCATACAGGAAAAGGCGTGAGAAGGGGCATGATGTATGGGGGAGTGGGCGCCGCGGCCGTGGGCGATCTATGAGAGATTGCATGTCGCTGGCACTAGCAGGTATGTATGATCGCCGTCGCTGGCAGCCTTGCAAACTCCCGCAACACTCAAGCTCCGGGCTCGAGGGGACAATTGATGTACAGTTATGGACATCAGTCAACCATAGTACATCCGAGCCACTCTGCGCAGATCATGCGATATATCCGCGCAATGTAGTCAGGCAAATTTCCCTCGTTCACTCCAGTACTTCGGTCACTCGCTCTTACGAGTGGGTACACTGAGACCTTCATCCACTGAGTGCCCACAACACGCGTCAGTGCATTTGTAGCCTTGGCACATTGTTCACATATCGTGTTGGTGAGAGCACCATGCAGAATCATGGTTACGACGTCAAGTCTCTTATGTAGCAATGTGTATCCATTTTAATTTCATGTCGCGCCCCGGCGCTCTTTACATTGGCAATCCTATCTAAGATTTTTCCCTCGCAAAAACACCGAGCTGAGATCATTGAAGTGGATGGAAGCAGTCATAAATCTCATCTGCAGCTGGACTTCTCTTCCCTTCTTCATCAAACTGCACTTTCCGCAAGCCTGTATGACAGTTAAGTCCATCGTCAAGAAGCCAAATCGAGAGATACATACCTCTCTAGCTATCCATCACGCAGTCGTGTTGACCACATACCAATATAAGTAAAAGTCGGTCGCAACACCGTTGTCGTACAAATTGTAGCAGGTGTTGGGCCCGATGGTCGCTTCGGAAGCGCAGTTGTAGTAGTCGACGCACGTGTACAGAACCCAGCTGTAGTGGCCAGGATCGTACCAGTAAATGGACTGGTACCCCATGCCATTTGGAGCTTCCTCTCCGTCGTCTGCAGGGACATTCGCCGCGTCGACGACTTCACACGTGCCCGTGCAGTCTTGCGCACTGCAGAAGATGAACGCATCGCCAGCGGGGTACGTGACGGCAGGGGTTCCACTGGTAGCCACACCAGTCTCTTGAGCAAGAACGCTGCTCGTAATGAAGAGGGCGGAGAGGAAGAGTGCGAGAGTGTTGAGATGCATGATGTGACAGTTCAGGAATGCTAACAACAGTGTGACTTGCAGGCGTGATTTTATATGGTTCCAAGTCCTCGACGCTCTCATGTGAAGAGATTCCAGTAGTTAACTATCAGATGGCCGCCGGGGAGCTGTCCCTCGTGTTCACGTCTGATGTGAGAGTGTGAGTGGGTAGACTACTCACACCACAAAATCTAAAGTTGTTGCCCAAAATATTTCTGCGGCTACGCTGTGAGCAGTCATATGTTGGATTCACGAAGCCCTCCTTAATTATACGGGATTAACAGTAATACTCACCCTTCTGATAGATAGCCTGAGCTCAGTTCTGCAATTCTACTAGATATATGTTAGGACAACTTACTACGAGGAACATCGCCCGTTCGATTGAATTGTCCTCTTGGGCTAGGGGGCCTGACTAGTGTCATGAGAATGTACCTCATGGTACACGGAAGCAGCAACACCATTCTGCATTCCGCGTGGTATTGCTGGGAATTACTTCATGGTCAGCGGATGGGGACAAAGTTATTATCAGGGTCAGTGACAAGTGCTGCTGAGTCAGCCATTTTGGAAGTAGTTAGCTCAGACATAGGTAACTACAGCCATTGCGACTGATCTTATTCGCTTAAAACGCGATCTAGGACCTGAATCTCTACGAGAGGACCTCCCTCATCCTCCTCAAGCCCGATCACCCCCCAGACCTGTTTACTCAGTCCAAGATACGCTCTCATTTGCACCAACAACTTCAATTCCACGGGTTGCGTCAAAGGATCTGCACCTTCCATGGCAATAAGCGCGTTCTATGCCGCCTTTGTCACTTCTAGCAAGTGCATGCCCGGTCAAAAGAAGGAATGAACGAGGTCCCAGAGGGAAAAAAAGAGTTGATGAGAAAAGATACCAATTTGCGGGTAATTTGGTGCGTAGCTGACGACGTAAAAAAAAAGGAAGTATCGTCAGACCGACTTCGAGGGCGGATTCAAATGGCACGTCGTGCGAAAGGGCGCTGAACGATTCACGATAGCTGGTGAGACAAGACTCACGGAAGATGCGAAAGACTTCAACAGGTACGGTCTCGAGGTTGACAGGCGAAATTGGGAGCCTCGTTGTGTCGGGGTTCGGATCTGGGAACATAATGTTTGCAATGGCAAGTCGAGCTCTGCCTTGTCTGGGACAGGCTGGGATGTACCAAGTTGCTGAAAAGCTGCACAAGACGGGCATGTGCACGTGAGACCGCATGTGAACCGGAACATTTGCTGACGTGTCTCAACAAGTGCAGGGTCGATGTAAGTGATACAAATCTAGTAGATCTGCCCGAGCGTGCATGTTGAAGCAATACATGTGACATACCTTTTCGCCTGGGGCAACGTCGCGAATTTAGCAACAATCTCCGTTACCACCTCCTTTGCCTGGGCAATCCCATATTTTGCAACAGCGTTCGGAACATGAGAATGATTCAACAGCCGGCTTGCCAAAGGAGAGACGCCATGAGCGATGGTAGTCAGATGATTGTGGATCGAAAAGTTGTTGTTCCTGCAACGCGCAAACAGCTCATTGGCCGTTTGCACAGGGCGGTGACTCGTCGACAATGGACAGGTAGGCGGCACGTCCTTCCTATCGACCGGACCTGACAGCAAGGAAATGAATATCGATACATCTGGGTCGTCTCCCCCTTTCGTCTCTGTTCGTCTGACCGAGCACCCAGCGAGCAAGTGCGTGAGCAAAAACGCATCCAGCCTTTGATGCGATCCGAGTTGGTCGAACTGGGGTGACGCGCAGAACGTGTTGAATGTCCTGCAGTACCTTTTGTGCGTACGCCAATGCAACGTTTGACCTTGAGCTTGAGAGACCGATCGGTTGTCGGTAGCAATCAATGTGTTGTTCGGATTCGTGCGTACATTCGGCATCGCAATACCAGTATGAGGCGCATCCAGAACATCGTTGGAGGTGACCTCGGTCTTGAGGAGCAAGGGAATTGCAAAAATCACATCGACGACCTTCTTCCTTTAGGACTCCGGGAGCACGCTTGTGAGTGATCGAACTGCGAGGATGAGCGTGCCAGCAAGAAGCCGACGTATCGAGACAGCCTTGCCGCGTGCCGTCTGGTGATGCTGAAGAGATAAACGTTCGGGCAGGACAAGGCTCGGTGAAAACATCAGAACCTTTTGACGTCGTGAAACACCGAGATAAGATAAGATAACACCAACCTTTCACTCGAACTTGAGTCATATATAACTCGCTCCCACCCAAGCGTCTGGAGCGAAGAAACCATGTCTGAGCCTATGATTCTGACGCAGGAGGAAGATCGTGTTGGGATTATAACCCTCAACCGACCCAAGGCTCTGAACGCCCTCTCTGGCGCTCTGGTCGACGAGCTCCTCAGTGCACTTCGGTGCTATGACAGGGATCCAACTATCGGCGCGATCGTCATCGCGGGAAACAAAAAGGCGTTTTGTGGTGCGCGCACTCTCGCCTTACCTGGTTTCACTGTTGACACCACGGATTGTCTAGCTGGCGCTGACATCACGGAACAGAGAGAGCTCGACTTTGTCGGCGCTTACAATAGCGAATATCTCAAGAACCTCAAGAACGGGATTGAATCCACACACAAACCAATCATTGGCGCGATAAACGGGTATGCGGTGCGTATCCCTGCGCTCTGCTCAAACGAGGGAATCGTGCCAAAGCTGAAACGTTGACAGCTAGGTGGTGGTTGTGAGCTCGCCCTGATGTGCGATATCGTCTACGCTGGCAAGGACGCTATCTTTGGGCAGCCTGAGATAAAACTCGGCACCATCCCCGGTGCGGGAGGCACGCAACGTCTCATTCGCGCCGTCGGAAAGTCCATGGTACCAAGGCCACCTACTACTACGCTACAGACGTCCGTCTGATTGAGGCGCTAACAGGCAATGCACATGATATTGACCGGCGAGAACATCACTGCCCAAGAGGCGGCTGCAGCTGGTTTCATTGCTAAAGTATTCGATGTCGAAGAGACAGTTCCACGAGCGATCGAATACGCGCAAAAGATCGCGAGCTTCTCTGCGCCAGTTGTGGCCATGGCGAAAGAAGCCATCAACGCAGGCAAGTGTACTCTCGTGGGGATATTGACGTTTACCAGCACAACTCAACGTGGACTTTTGCAGCCGAAGACCTCGGATTAAAGGCTGGGTTGCATCTAGAATCGAGACTATATCATGCAACGTTTGGCCTTGCTGATCATCGTGAAGGATTCGACGCCTTTCTGCAAAAGCGTGGGCCACGGTGGACGCACAAGTAGAGTGCAATGCATTAGGATATCAGATAGATCTAAACGTGGCGGGTCACGTTTGGCGTTATGCGACCTAAGTATATGTATCTGTCGTGACGTGGTCAATCAAGCAAATCCCCAAAGATATATTTTTTCTTC
>JBBPJN010000490.1:0-13565 GCA_038088755.1 Boletus aff. separans
CCCCCCCCTCCACCACAAGGGGGGGGGGCTTGTTTTTTTTTTTTAAATGCCCCGTTTTTTTTTTTTTTTTTTTTTTTTTTTTTTTTTTTTTTTTTTTTTTTTCCAGGGGGCAACACCTGATTCGAGATCTGACCCGCCGATAAGGTTGGCGAGCCCCTTGCGCACCGTTTGCTACCTGTTCAAAAAAAACGGGTCCACCTGCCATGTCGATTGGCCAGCAATGTTGGACGGACCACACTATCGTATCGCTCGGACCCAGGCCTACACTACACAACCCACGATCGACGTGATCCCATATGTCTCCCAGGTCGCGACAACATATACAAGGGGTCCCTCCCCACGTTGCTTCTGCCTCCATAGGAACATGGCTATTTCCATCTTTTTAGCGTGCCACGCCGGAAATTACAATAGAAAAAAAAAATTAGGTCGTGGTATGGAATACGTTACTTGTACCCGTCGTTGGCGTATCGTGGGAGGTGCCATTTGGCATCCCTGACCGCCGCGCGCGTTCGTCAAGCCTGAACACGATTCTTTTTAGGAATATTCTTTGATCTCTCCCCCGTCAACCACGGACGTACCAGTGGCTCCATGACCACTGTCATTTCATCAAGCCAGGTACTGCACTTAGTTTAAGCCTATCCGGGAATAAACAGAGTTACCGGTGGGGAAGAACATCAGCTCATTTTTCACATCGTCGGACAGGATAAAGAAGTGTAGGCTTTCTGTGGTTTCCATCGCAACCCCCTTCCCCAATGGCTAGAGTAACACGGTTATCCTGGCGGAAGGATCTGCCCAAGTGTACGCTTATCAGTTAACAGGCCCCAATGATACCGTTCAAATGTTGACTTCTCAGTCGTTACGTCATGCTTTTTGGCACCCCAGTCGACTGACCAAGACTCACCCGAGGGGGTGAACCCTGAGCGGGGTAATCTCTGCTCAAGAGAACAAACCGATTCCAGGGGAATTTGCCATCCATCGTGCGCTTGTTAAGCTCGATGCACCAAGATTATCAAACCGTCAACGAACGTATCATCTCGTGAATCAGCGAAAACGACATGCCAACCGACAACATAGATAGGATCTGGGAATCAACGTCTATTCGTCTTGCCCGCCTTCCGCTTGCCAGTAAACAAGTGTTTTGGCTACACGGACCCACGTCAGGCGTCGACAGCCAAGCATATAGCATACGCGGAATAAGCACCTTTTTAACCCTGATGGCACGATCACTCTCCCCAGCTTTGGCATGCATGTTACGTTCGCGCTGACCCAAGTTACGCAGCTTGATGGCTTTGGATGCTTGCTAGCGGCATACCGAATTCAAATAATCATGTCGTGAGCACAAGGGCCAATGATCGCTTACCTGGTCGTCCCGCAAGCCCGCAAGTTGCCGATTCGTGCGTGGCGCTCTCGCGTTCTTGGCGATGACAACTCCAGCGTTGCTCTTGACACGTTTGCTGCTGGGCGGTTCCTCGCCATCAACATCCATCCAATCCCCTTCGTCACCCTCATCGATTTGTTCGGCATCGTCCATATCCACGTCCACATCCACATCCATCTCTGCCCTCTTGCGTTTCGCAGCTTGTGCCTTGGCCAGCATCCCTGCGCGAGCCTCTATACTACTTGGATCATAGCCAGCTTTCTTCAATTCTTTCGAGAGCTCGCTGAGCGTTCGAAGACCAGCCGTCCGTGGAAGGCGCGCTTGGTTCTTCTTTGACTTTTTTATACTTTGGGAGTGGATCTTGTAAGCAAGTGCTTTTTGTGCCTCAGCTTTTTCACGCTCGTCCTCGGAATCAAACTGCAGCCAGGCTCGGTTAGGATACAGCATGGCGGGTAGGGGAGGATATATACCATATCTTCCTCGCTATCGTAAAAGCCCTCCGCCTGGAGTTTTTCCTCTTCACGTTCGAGCGCCTCGAGTTTCTCGGTAATGTCAGGATCGATAAAGTCAGCAATGTTCTTGCCTCCCATAATCTCGGGCACGATATCAAACTTCCATTCATCGTTCGCCAGCAAGTAGTTGGCTGAAGATACGGATCGGTCGTTCCCGCGATCTGTCGTACAACCACGGAAACTGATGACGTACTTTTCAAGTTGATACTGAAAATGCCTTGGCATTCCTCCTCTTGTTCGATGTCGCGAAGAAGCTTCTTCCTATTGGGATCGTCCTTGTCGTACTTTTTGCGTCCCTTCACGGCATCGGGAACGAAAGGTGCACGGATGATGTCATCCCGAGGGACAGGTTGCGCGACATGGATTCGGTTTATGACAGAGTTTATTTTGCTTCCCTTGAGCTTAGAATCGACGCGATGGGCGAGGAGAGCATCACAAGCTTTGTTTTTGAGTTCCATGACACCCTCATCGGAGTAACACGACACCTGGATGTATTGCACATTTTCCGAGTCGATGATCTCCTGTACGAGCGTCCGATTTTCTGGCGGCAGGTCTTCGAGACGCATGACGTCAATTTTGTTAATGACAAGCATCACTGGTTTACCAGTAAACAGTGGTTTAATGGAATGGAAGAGTTTACACTGTAAAATATTACATCAGATAGATATATCACGGACGAGAGGAGGCACACTTGTGTTTCCACCGTATAACCACATTGTTCGCTGAGGTCCATAAAATACAACACGCAGCTCTTGAGGTGCGCCAGCGCCGTGATACTTTGCATCTCGATCGTATTCATCTCTTCAAGCGGATGGTCCAGTATACCAGGGGTATCGATGACTTGCCATCGCAGATACTTGTAGTCCAGATGGCCAACAAAGAGCGATTTCGTGGTGAAGGCATATGGCTGGACGTCCACGTCGGCCCGAGTGACCTTGTTCATAAAGGACGATTTTCCGACGTTCGGATAGCCACAAACGAGGAGCGTCCGCGTGTTTGGATCGATGGCAGGGAGACGCGAGATGTGTTGCCGGACTTGTTCCAGGTACGCTAGCGGATCTTTTTGTCTCCGCATGATGGTCGCCATGCTAAAAAGTGGGAGCGTATCTATCAACGACGGCACGAACACACCAACGTACAGATGTCCTCTGGACGACTCACCGACCGAGCGCAGCCGTTTTGAGTTGCTTGCATCGATACAAGCTATCGCCGAATTTGAGCAGGCGCACGTAATCCTTGCCGACCTGATCAATCAGATGGCGGGCCGTTCGAAGTTGCCCGAGTGCGAGCTTGTAGTGATTTTTATCGTACAGCACGTTCATGAGAGATGCGAGAAAGGGATGTAGGTCCTACGCAGTAACGTTTCGTCGATCAATGGAGCCAGACCCAGACACATGCATGAGCCTACATCCAAGATCGGGAACTCGGAGAGAATTGCACCGAGCTTCTCGTCAAACGAGTCTTGCGTGAATCTGACCTTGCGCATGTAGAAATTGCGTATACGGCTGATCTTGAAGTTTTTGTGGATGACCTAGGACATCGTCAACTGCTTGATGACGAGACATTTGGGAAGAATACGACAGCATACGGTCGGCGTTTTTCGTTGAGTCTTGGACAAGACGATGTCCAGGAAATCTGCCGCTGTGGGCACTGGGGCTATTGCTTTTAACCCGCTCGTCGACATCGTGATAAAGCGCAGGGGTCGACGAGCTGAAAAGAGATTAGCTAGCACTACGACTGGCGGTGAGGCCTTGAGGCGGTGACATGCAGCCCGAAATTTTAGGAACTGATGTCTCATGGATCACGTGATATGTTTTGAGCCTTTTTGGTAATCTACAGCATGTGAGTAGCTACTACTAGACGAGGGCAGTCATGAGAATGAAGCAGGTATCTAAACGAAGGGTAACTAGTAGCAGTAATACTAGATAATCAGACAACAATGAAATGAATTCAACAGTACGCAATCATACGGTCATGTAAGCAAAAGTGACGGAAAAAATTCTCTACCTAGGCGAGGCCAGTCCTCGCAATGTGTGAACGGATAATAGCTTCGCCAACTGCATTCCACCTACACTCAGTATTTGGCTACCAATCATAGAGAAGGACCTACCATTGACAATGATAGCCTGGGTAGCGCGAATATCCTGCGAGGCGTGGGTGAGACCTGAACACGAGATAGGTAAAGATTACGCACGAGCATGGAAGTGAAATGCTTGGGAAATCTGATCAGTATCGACCCGATCAACGCACCATCGGGTAACTACGTACTGCATACAGCGCTCTACGTCCGATGTCGTTGCGCCTGTGCACCTGAATGAAGTGGGCGCGGAAGTATTCTGATACGTCGGCAAACGTGTTTGGGCGATCACCATAAGACGTGATGCTACACAAAAAAGGGGGGGGGAGGGGATTGAGCAAATAGTGCCGAGCAAATACCTATCAGGAAATGTTGCGCACTACTTCCGGACTTTGATACCCGCCTCTAGTTTCTTTTTCAAGAGATCAGTCTGCCGGGATCGAAAGTTAGTGGAGACGCAGATAGGATTCGGTGAGCATTTGCCTTGTTGAGCAGAAGTACTAGATGTGAATTTTTCAAAAGTTTGTTGGAACATATGGCTGTGAAGAGTTGGAGTGAATCGTCCACTCTGTTTGTTCGAGCGTCTTCTTCGAGATACTGTATTTGAATATAGCAGGAAGGCAGTGCGGTCAGCGCCAACCACAACAACAGATAGGGAAAAGCATGCCTGATCGAATGCGCTAATGGGTGCCAAGAAGATGATCGCCGTCGCTGCAAGTAGCAAAAACGATGTGAGGACTGGGTCATGGGCATAGCGACCATGCTATGCTGTCGCCACTGGGTGGAGCATGGATAGCCGCAGAACAGGATGGAGCAACATACCATCATCAAAATAGGGTACCCAAGCATGCCGCTGATGTCCAAATGCGAAAATGAGCTGCCATCAACAGCATAACGTCAGTCGGACTTGCCTGGCCACGCTGGGACACAACCCATGATATCAAAAACTGTGCAAAGAAACTCAGTAGAATACTTACTGCGCCGCCAACATCGTACATGAGCCAATTGTATCGAGAACCACAGAGCTCGACATCGAAAGAGTGCTCAGCAACACCCAATGTTTGTAGGCGAACATTGAGCAAGTCGGCTGTGGGAACATGATCAACACGTTCACAATTGTTCTCATGGAACAGATTTTACCTGTCGTGGGTAAATAGTCTGGTTGTGCGATTCGTTTCACGTTATCCAAGAAACTGAAACAGGATTGAGGGATGGTCAGGATGTCGAGAGGGGCAGCTTACAATGGTGCTGATTCATCGAGTCGTATTCTACGATTGTTCAATAATATTCGGACGGCAGGGTGTTTCCAAAGTTCATCGACTTCGTCTTGGGAGGCATTGAGTGTTCGTGAAGCGAGGTTCGTTACGTGAGCGACAGCGGGAAGTGGGCCGCCGGTTGCTGGGACTGCCGTACTGCGATTGGGAGATAGTGGGGTGACGAGGGCTTGCCATCCTGCTCGAACATATACGCCTGTACGGCCGCCGGTCACAGATATTCCACCACTCAATTCTGACGCAAGGGAGTCCTCCACGGAGATAAGGGCGACCAATTTTGACCTCAGATGGGATACCTCGCAGCTGACGTCTCCTAGAGGCGCCAAGGCATGCGCGACGGCCTGGCCCTCTGTCGAGTCATCAGATCCGATGTTTGCAAGCTCGTAATCGAGTTCGTCGAGGATCATGCGTACAGCCTTGATGATGTTGAAGTAGACCACGGGGCGCCAGTGAGGACGTGCGTGTTCGAGCGCCTGGTGAGCATAGTAGAGCTGGAACTGCTTCTGTAAGGTGGACTTGCCAGACTCGGCCTGGCCGAGGAGCATGACTGAAGTGCAGCACCAAGTGAGTTCCATGGCTCGCTCGTGTCCACGTACGAGACGCACCTTTGACTTGTTTTCTCTGTGCATCCTTGATTCGTGCCCATTCCCGCTGTCAGAGGTGGGTGTGAGGAGGGGTGAAAGGGAGCAGATGGGAAGACGCCTACCCTGAGGTCGTCATCTATTTTCTGGCTGATACGGGCGGCCTCCTCGTCGTAGAAACGGGAGGCCTTGGAGGTGCCTCCTATGGACTGGAGTAGGACGGGTTCCGAGGTGGAGTAGGAATGGCCAGCACGTTTGCTCATGGCCAGAGACAAGGAAGGTGTAAACGCAGGAGCGCAAGGACTTAATTGCGTTCCCGGGTGGACCTGTCCCACGTATGTACAGGCGGGGCAAGGAAGCTGATCAGGTTGTACACTGCCATCACGAATACCCGGGCAATTTTGGCAGTCGTTGCCCTGCCACTCGTCCCTGCAGTGGCGCGCCCTTGAGCCGACAGCTCTGTCCGGTCTCCCTCTGGCAGCTCGCACGTCACGCGTCGCCTCGACACTCGCGCCTCTGGAACTTTGTCCGCGTTTCGCTGGCAAGGGGAGACTCGACTCTCGTTCCCTCACCGACGGATCCTGTCTGATTACCACCACGAATCAAAAAGGCTGTGCATCCTCCTGTAGATCTTCTTCCGTCGGACGGCCTCTCTCTCACCCACACTCCAGCCCGGCCGCCGCGAGGGGCTGCGGGAGGTGAACCCAACGTCCTGCCTCAGTTCGCCGTTCGGGCATCGCGGCAGAGCACTAGCCAGCTACAGCTGAGAGCCCCGAGTCCGAGGCCTGTGTCGAGAATCAGCTCGGGCGCTGTCGCCTTCTCGACAATCACCGAGCGGCGTCGCACCGCTTCAAAGGATATAGCCTCTGCACCAATAAGTCCCTTTTATGACTCAACGTGGCACCTTTGTTGTTACCATGTCACCATCATCATCATAATGATGAGTTCTGCAAAGAGTATCCCAATCAACCAGCAATGGGTGCCAATAATAGCATACAACTGCCATGATGCTGTGTACAGAAATGAAGCAGACTTGGTTCCTAACCACCTGATGGCACACCGCCTGATCTCGAGATCTGTTGCATATTATCGCGAAACCCCAAGGCCACCGCTGACAAATGCAACCATCAACTAACCTCGTACCTGGCCGCATACGCTCTGCTCAACATCGGTTCCGTATAGTCGGACAATCCACGTTTCGATCACTAAACGCCATGTCACATGCAAGCACTGTTTGCGTTGACGATCCACGTGGTGCTTGCAAGAGTGTCCGGCCATCGGACAGCGTCGGGTGCACATGTGAAGTCCCACAGGTGTGCGTGAAAACAAGCTTTGGCTATCGACGGCTGTGGTTTGCACCATTCGTCTTCTGTGTTCACAGACGGACGAGGCAGCGTGAATAGAGCGCAGGCGCTTGAAACCAAGCTGAAACATGGATGGTCAGAGAGCCAGTATCTGTGTATCATCCGCAGCGATCTGGGAGTCAGGGACTGCGTTGCATATCGTCAAACGTGTTTTCCTCGTGCCTTCAACTACGAAACGCCATCGTTTGTGAGAGTGATTGATGGTCGGGTCGACGTACTGCCCAGTATCGCAGATTCGTGGGCTGTATTCATCGACCTCGTCAGCACTCCTAAAAGATGTGTACATAATGCAATCCAGGGGAGAGTCCTGAGCGCAATCATTTAGTAAGGGTGAACTGGCACCCATTCGGGTCGGCTCACAACTAACATGCACGCGATTGAGACGGACATACCGAAGATGACACGTACTGTCTGAGTCACCGAGGTTGACATGGTCCGTGCAACGCCCGATGGGTAGGGTTGCACAAGAAGAGGAAGAGACGTGTTGGATGGTGTAGGCAGGCACTGAGAAAAGTTTACACACCGACGTCGTGCGCAGCGGGTCTTCAAATCGTCTTCTCCCGATTGCACGGCCTGGCTAAGGCTTGATCTTCTGCCATTAACGTCGACGACGGCGACCTTGAACAACCATCACCGTTAGGTCTGCAGGTCCCTCCCCGTGTTTTTGTCCTGCTGGAAGAACAACGCGTACTGTCTGACTGTTGCATTGAGAGATGGTTACAGCTGCGCAAGCAGAAAAGCATCTTCTATGGCATCCACGGCGGCAGCACAAGTTCGTCGTCGGTGGTGGCTCTCAGATGTCAATGTACGAGTGGGCAGCAGATCGCTCAGAAATACGTCACCTAAGCTCTCAAAGTGATCTTTCGTTCATGAAGGTGAACATCTGCCGATCGTGACAGCTCAGCAACCATGTTGCTCATTCTTTTGCGGCTAGTGCTTTGCATGGTCGCCAGACCCCTCCTTTGACGATCTTTTTGCTATCGGACTCACCTCTGGTCGCGTCGACCTCGTTCGCCTTGAAGCGACCAAGGTGGCACGGAATGGCGTTCTCTCTAGTGGGCCGGTTGTTTCTCTTACCGTGCGCAATTCGCGGTCATGCAATGCGTTGGCTTTCTGTGAGGCTGACCCAAATTACCTTGCAGTCGGTCTCGACAAAGTTCGCGGTGATTCTAGTCTCACTATCTGGGACGTGCAGTCCTGCATCCCCACTTTATCAGCGACCAATGCTACCCCTTCTGACGAGGCGAGCGTGAACCGGCCGCACCCTCGCATAGCCAGGGCAGATGTCGGCCCACGAGGCGATCCACGCGTTCTACAACAGCACGCCCAGACCGAGGTGGTCTCGGCGTTGGCATTCTTGCCACAATCCACCCACCTGTTACTGGCAGGCATATCCGCACGATGGCTCCGTTTGTTCGACTTGCGGACTCCAGTCCCACTCACGACGAACGTGGCAAGCAAGGTGTCGGGGATAGCCACCAATCCTACCGACGCCAACCAGGTAGCTTGCTGTGGCGACGCGATTGTTACTCTCTGGGACGTGCGCAGGCTATCTAACCCCCTTCTCACGTTCTCCGAGAAAGAGGCCGTGGCGGATGGTGCACGACCTCGCCCTGGTTCTGTCATACATCGCGTCGAATTCTCCAGCACCCGTCGAGGTCAACTAGCAGCGATGGAAAAGGACTCGACGTATGTACGATTCTGGGACGTCCAGCGTGCGCAAACTATAGAGGGACCATCCGACGGAGATCGGTCGAGGGATTCATCGCATTCACAGGTCCCTCGGAGGTCCTGGACCAACCTTCCATGGACTACCTCGGCGTCTGGCATAAAGCAGACCTCCTCGGAACTGCAAGAGCCTTCTTTATTAGTCCTCTCTGATACCTACCGAAGTAAGCCTACCGCGTGTCGTCGTGGACGAGATATGGGTGACTTATATGCCGATAGCGAAGCGTTTCAGTCGACCTCTCGCATCTTTTACCCTTGTGCCTCACTCGCGCCCATACTCGTTGACATCAGAGATCATGGTCGTCAACAAAGAAGGGGATTTAGAGCTGCATGCGGTGCATGATGCGCCGAAACAAGTAGCATGGAGTTCTCGTGGTGATCTCGCAGTCGGTGCTGGACGATCGCACAAACTTATTCCCGGATTCCAAAAGAGAGAATTTGCTTCACAGCCATGGGATGTCTCCAAGACGCCTGATGACCAATTTGCGACAGGTGGCCGGCCCAAAGGGACCATTTTAGAATTCTCAGATGGCAGGCGGAACGATGATGCGTTTCCACCTGGCGCTCAAGAAAGTTCAGCCGCTGGGAAGCAGTCAAAATCGAGGACGTTCAGTCCGGCATCATTTCGTCACTACCCGTTGGAGCCACCAGCAGCGCGGGGTGACATACCTGTTCATGCAGAGCGAACGCTCGAGCATCCAAACTGGCATGCAGTGAGCAATGAAGAGGGGAAAAAGAAGCCCCTGCGTGTACAGGTCGACAAGCCCATTCTATCCAAAAGCAAGAAGCACCCTCTGCGTGCAATTTATCAAGTCGTTGAAGACGACGTCTCGGTGGTGATGAGACATAGAGTAATCCGTGGATACGGGATCAGAAATGTATGTTGCAACGGACCAACACGCATTCACATCTGTCTCATTTTTACCTTTATAGGTTTCTCACAATGCCGATGTGGTGCAAGATGATCTTGGCTTGTCAGGCACATTGTCCACGCTCTGGAGATGGATGCGCTGTATGCAGCTGACCATATTCCCCAATAAGATCTGCTTAGTGATACGTTTTCTAGATTCGAGAGAAATTGCGTGTACTCCCACGTCGAGGATCCATGGATACGATTTCTCAAACCAGGGATTAATCGGAGTATGGGAGGGCTTTCAAGTACTGCCTCAATCATCTGAACCCCGGGATTCCGTGAGCTCATTGACTGATCTACACTTGGCGCCTCCTGCGTTTGAACCAGGTTCTGCATCGTCGAGCTTGGGCCTGCCTTCTACTTTCTCTCAGTCCTTCGAGGATTTGTCATATGGAGACTTTAACGCCGCTATTACCGCAATACTATCTCGGCAGGGTATAGAAAAGACGACTTGGTCGCCAGCGTTACGGACGAACAAATCGGCACAGCGCGAGTTGGCCCTCCAATTGTGTGGGTGGTACCTGAAGGGTGATGAGCTTTCAGATGCTATCAAAAAGTACGGAATCCGTGTCGGTTGTCGTTGGTGTTGTCTAAAGCAGTATATACAGATGGGAAAAGGATGGGCAACAGTCTCGCGCCGCCTGTTGGCTCGTATTCACGAGACAATACACTAGGGCACTCGAGTTGCTCATGCGCAGTAAAGGTATGTTCTCCGCATGACCATGTTTGAATCCCGCACTTGATTATACGTCAGATGAGATGCACCACCTGATGACCGGGACGCTTGCCGCGCTCATGCCTGGGGGGACGATAAGCAGCGAGTTGCGGGATCATTCTGAGAGGTTGATTGTCCGAATTCAAGATCCATATTTCCGTGCCATGTTGACTCAACTAACCTCGAAAGACTGGTCCGAGGTGCTTGAAGAGGAGGTGCTTCCCCTTCGGGAACGTCTTGCTATCGCCTTTCAATTTCTTGAAGACAGGGCCTTGTCGCTGTACCTCCATCGCACCGCCGAAAGGGCATGTGCCAAAGGGGACATCGAAGGTCTCGTTATCACTGGGCTTACTCCAGGTGGGATGGACATCCTGCAAAATTACGTCGACCGCACGGGGGACATTCAGACAGCAGCTATCCTGTCGTCGTATGTCTGCCCAGCAAAGTTCTCGGATATGCGGGCCGAGCGATGGCTAGAGGCATATCGGGACTTGCTCGACGGGTTTCGACTTTTCCATCACCGGGTCAGCTTCGATATCGAACGCGGTGAAATTCTTCAAGAGGCGGTGCAGAACGGGGACTTGCCGCCTTTTGAGTGGGCACCGAAGCACGTTCTCATACGATGCAACTACTGCTCTAAGCCGATGAACCCCTCAGGTGCAGACGCGGCGAGCAAGAATCGAGTGAGTTTTGAACATGCGATGCCCGGCGCGTTTGCTGAACCGAAGAGACTAGCCCACCGCTTGCCCGAATTGCAATCGCGCGCTTCCGCGATGTTCCGTGTGTTTGATGACGCTCAGTATGACCCCCGATGCTCATCGGAACGCTGAACTCGTGAATACGCAGGCTGCGTTTAAAGGTACGCCTATCAACCGACAGTTCTTTTCGTGTGTCGTGACTGACAATGACGCCCGCACGGGCAGATACGATCGAAGATGCCATCGTCATCTGTCAGACATGCAGGCATGGTGGTCACGCGTCACATATCCTGGACTGGTTTTTCAGTGAGGAAGGCAGCCATGCGCGTGGCGTGTGTCCGATTGCGGATTGTGACTGCCACTGCGGGGACGAGTTCTAGATTCTTGTGCAAGGAGTCGACATTGGCCGTGTTTTCATATACAGTAGTAATCGTACGTGTAGCTTTCACCACTATCTAGAAGACCATCATGGCTCGATGCGCGTGGCAAAGAGCATAGTGCTGCTAGCGAAAGCGAAGCCCTCGTTGTCGTTCTGTGCCGGACAATAATGACTCTTTCCTCGTCAACGATGGGGCGGAAGAGCGATAAGGAACCCGGCAACGGTTTGAAAAGAGTTGGCAACGCATGAGACAAAAAAGCCTCATTGTTTGGAGTTGTGATGTACCTCGGTAATTCCCGGCAGAGGAGATGGAGATAACCTTTGTCCCGCCGAATGATCTTGGGAATGCTATTCATGTTCACCCTCTACCGTCCAGATCCATGTTGCCCATTTTCATCCCGAGTCCTTTTTTAAAGAATCCCGTCCATAATCTGATGTTTCGTAATGTCGTCCGACATGCCTGTCGGGACAACATCAGCAAACCAGGCTTTTCAGGCTACAGAGTTTCCAGACTACGTCAGTGACCTAAGAGTTCATTCGATATCCCTCCAACAAGTAGGATAGGATAGTAGCCCAAGCTAGCTGACTACTACCAGCACAGCACTAGAGTTGCCACTCAGTGGATGGCAAGCCACAGGGCATCTTGGTGCAATGGTCCCTGAATGTTCAGAGATCAAACCTTGACATATGCCACATTATCACATGTTTCCCCTCCTTCCATCATCTCAGTGTATACCATGTTTGCTGACTCCTCCTTGGGTTCAATATGTCTATCATTCTTTGCTATATCAAAACACTTCAGATCATGAGTGGCACTTAGTGTTCATAGGTCCATTTGTTGAACTGGCAAAAGACCAGCAATCAAATTGGACTGGACTTATAGAACAACTGGACTGTGGTTACAGTACTTATAGTAACTCAGTAGCTTTGGTTGTGATTCCACACATATTCATCAAGTTATAGGGATTAAATAAAAATTGGTTATGACTAACCTGAATGGATCACAGGTAAGGATACCAATTGTTAGGGACTCGAGAAGAGGAAGCTATACACTTCACAGATCTTGGCCCAAGCTTCGCACTGGACTCAATCTAACTCGTAGTGCACACTAGGCACTGGCCGGACTTCAATGAAGAAGAGGGGTATGAGCCTTATCCTTAATCTCCCTCCTGAAGGACGTGTAGAGACAAGTGAAATCAACTGAGGACTTTAGCCGATTACACCAGCCTTATATATTATAGATGTCTGTGCACAGACCAAGGTACCATATGATAAGGAGGAAATAGATGTACATATTAGGTATGACAGCATGAGAGTAGAATATGTATGTGACCATATTGATATAGGTACCCTGGTAAGGGTCCCATGCTTGAACAACCCTGGCTTGAGGCCAATGGGCTGGGGAGTGTTATGGACACCACTAAAGCACTATCATTTTCACTTCACCTTCACTTTCAGACTTCATACAAAATTTCGTTTCAACTATCACATGACCTGCACGTGACCGTGGAAACAACACATGACCTAGTCTAGACCCTAGACACGTGCTCACTTTACCTCCCCTTATCTTCTTCCCACATTCATTACCGCTACTTCTATTTCACACGTTAATCTCCATCTCCTTCTTTTTGATCGCCGTCTACTTTATCTCACGCTGTTATCTTAATTAGTACTTTCTCTCTCACCTTATCTTACCTGTACCTTGGTCCGTGCGTGGTCCTTGTAATATAAAAGGCTGGTGGTTTGGGCTGAGATCCCTCAGTCTAGTCCACTTGTCACTTACGTCCTACGGGAGGGTAATTAAGGAATAGTACTCACATAGTTCAGTACTCGGAAGACTGGTTCAGTCCGGCCCGTGGCTGCTATCCTAGAGGGTCGTGCCCTCGTAAAAGCAAAGGTCAATGCCTTGTGTGAAACATTGGTCCCTGGTGTATAGCCATACAATA
>JBBPJN010000491.1:0-13537 GCA_038088755.1 Boletus aff. separans
TCATCGCCTCCACCACAGTCCGAAAGCGGTGGGTGTACAGGTACCACGTCAAAGCGGACGGCCTCGAGCCGGTGACCGTCGTCACGACGTACGAGTTCCCAGACCCCCAAGTGACGGCACGTTCTTTGTCGATTGGACGCGTCTGGGATAACACTCTCCGGCTGATTCCCCGGAAGACGCTCAAGAAGAAGACTGTGGATGAGTCGGACGAGCCGCCGAGCGACGACTACAACCCGTGGACGGTGAAGAATGATGACTACCTCAACGTCGTGGCGAAGCGGCTTCGGGAGCCTTTTGTCGCGCAGCTTCTGGTCGCCCATCCGAATGGACAGTTTCATAGGGTTCACACAGAGGAGCGTATTGTAGCGCAGCCTCGCTTTATAGAACTCCTGGACCTGCGTACCCCGAGGACATTGATCGTGCACTGATTTTTGGGGCGAGTGTACTACACATCCATGTATTTGGTAGGGGAGATATGGAGGGATGTGGAGGGGATGTCCTTGAACTCATGCCACTTCTTAGTATCGTTCATGTCATACGGTAGTTTCAACAAAAGCTAATCACTGCGTGTCCTCTTAAGACCACTCTCGGTGGTCCTTGATCAAGCCGACACTCGATACCACTAGGACCATGTCTCGAGCAAGTAAATCCTACAAAAGAAGTGCACCGTCTCGTGACCAAGTAAATACTATATACCACCTCCGAATAAACTGATTACGGCGACTGGAGGAGGACTGCCTTCTCTTTGCTTCGTCTGTCCACAGTAGGCGAACACGTATTTTGACGGGTGCCAGGTAACCGTCGGTGACGGTGCTAAAGCTGGCACGCGATGCAGTGGGATAGTGGTCTCTGTTGCACACTACACCATGAGGTCGCGGGATCAGAATGCTGCTCAGATACGGCAGCACGAAATCACGTACGATATCAATGTATGATCCAGTGCTAGCTACCGCCAGATATTCGCCATCAAACGAAAAGCTGAGGGCATTGATGGCATTTCTGCACGGAAGATATAGTTGTCAATGCAAGGGGAACAGTTTCGATCACGTACTCGCAGGATGCGATCGTCCGTGCGCAAATCCATTCGTTCAAGTCAAACATGTTGACAATCGAGTCGTATCCGCCAGAGGCAAGATACCTGTAAGCAAAATTCAATTCCATGTTTAGATACCAAGCATGATGACGTCCGCTAACCTTCCTCGAGGATCAAGGGCCACCGCGACGCAACCACCCACATGGGCTGCCGGGCTTTCTCGTAGAGTTAACGAAGGATAATCCATTATGCGGAGCGTGTGCTCAGAGTGATGCGTCAAAATAATCCCATCTCCAACGTGGTTGAACATGGCAGTCGACGCAACAATGGTCTGACGGTCAACTCGTGAAAGATAGAAACCTTGGGTATGATGACGACGCTTACCCCGTCTTTATCCGAGATCTGCCACACATCTTTAGAAGTTTCGTTGTCTTTCCCGTACGTGAGGAAGAACAGCTGGTGTCCTGCGGATGTATAGAGCAAGGATTTCCCATCTGGAGCGTAGTTCGTCTGCACAGGTGACACTTTTAATTGGATCTGTTGCACATGGCGACTTTCTTCAAGCAAATCATCAGGGCTGGCATCGGCGTGCATTGATGTACTTACGTCGTGCGTCCCAGAAAACGATTCTCCTGTCCTTCTGACCGGACGTACAGAATAACTCGGGATGCGTTGGATTCCACGATACGTAGTCTACGTCATCAGAGTGACCTCCGGAAAAATGTGTTGCGGCTCTGTACTCCATCTAAGCCCAGCGTGAGTCAATGAGGGTACATGATGCAACATGCGTAAACCGACGCTTGTTTCCGGAGCCCACACTCTGGTGACCTTGTCGATGCCAACGGCCGCGAGACGTTTGCCATCACAGCTCCACGCGACGTGAGTCATCGCCTGTGCAGAGGGTATTCGAAGGTCGCGCGGTTTATGCGCGGGAAAGTTTTGTGCCTGTAAGGGAAGGGAAGTAGGATACGCGCCGGCGACCTGAAGACTTGGCGTACATGAAGCCCTCTCGCTGCAAATGTGACGTAGAATGGAGGAGAAGGGGGACGTTGTGGGGCTTGTATTTCGTCTTCATTGCTGATAATGGGGGGCAAAGTAGACATGGGAGGATGATAGCTTGTTGGGGATGTGGTATGGACGAGTATTATTATTTGTGCGTGTTAGGATCGGAAGGCGCTGAGTCAGCACAGCGGTTGCTGCTCTCCTGTGTCATGAGTTCATCCCAGACCGATGCCGCTGTCTCACGAAGTATCAACTTGTCACTTTCATCATTAGAGTTGGCGCTATTGATTTCCACAGATGTGGGAGCTACATGGTGGTGTGACTGTATCTGAGGGTAAGTCCATAATGAATGTTAGGCACCAATTGTTTAGATTACTTACTTTAGCTGGATCTGAATGCTCACTGCTCTCACCATCAGCATTGGTGATGGCTGCGCCTGCGTGCACCACGTGGGCTATATCCAATAAGTTTGTCAACATTTATTTTTCATAGTCTGTTAACAGTTTTAATCACTTCACTAGCAGGAGATTGGTGCTTGTTGCTATTACCCTTAGTGTTGGTGATGGCTGCATGGGCGTGTGCTAAACATGACTGTATCCGAATGTTAGTTTGTATGAGTATGTCTTATGTCAGTCTTAGTTACTTACTTTACTAGCTGGCACAGGTTACTTATGGCTCTTACTGTCAATATTAGTGTTGGCCACACTGGTACATGACACAGATGCTTGTAAGTTTTTTGGATCCTGGCATTATCTGATGTATCACCACTTGTATTAACCTCCTGCAGCCTCTAATGTGTGGCTTTCATGAGGATTTTATGAAAACCTGTCATGTCAGCCTGGTCCTCAGGGTCTAAAGAAGAGGAAAGATTTTAAGTGAGTTCATGTGAAGTCCCAATACTTAAAAGGGTAATGTGGCCCTAGGATCACAGGCAAATAAGAATAGAAAGCAAGAACTTGGGGATAACTGAAAAACTATGTATGTATTTTATTGTAGATTATACTAGTAGAATTTATTTTTGGGCACTATAGCTGTCACTATGTTAATCAGAATATAGTAGAAACCCATGGGTATTAACTGGTGGACCCACAGAAAAACCCATACCCACAATGTGGATATATATGTAGATATACTGTATTGGTGGATATGAATATGATACTGGAAATATCCATACAGTGCAGTTGTACAGCCACCACTTACATAATCACATAGTACATTTGTTTCATCTTGTAGCTAGACACCTCAGCTGGTTTTCCAACCACTGAGATGAGTACACACTTACATTATAGTTTACCTACAATACTGACTACTCTACAGTACTTACTGTTTAATATGTGGGTATACTCCAAGATACCCATGAATATACTATATACCCATGCTATTTCTTAATACCTACTCCAACAGGTTGTGGTCCACCATCACACAGGGAATATTTCAACTGTAAGAGATCAACCAGATGGAAAGGGAGATACATCAGTAACTTAAGTGGAAGGAGCTCAATATTGATTCCATTATGCCATGGGAGTTCAAAAAGGGAGATTGATGCTGCCACCTATGACAAATTCCTTTGTCATATCATTGAGTGTGAGCCTGTCACTATTATACTATGGGTGATGACATCTATCACTAGTCACTATGGTGGCCTCTCTTCCCCAGGCTGCCCAAGTCTATCAGTAGAAATTAATGCCACTATGTCAGGTGGCCTGGCATTGTTGACTCCTATGGCTCATATCTTTATCCTTCCACCTCCAAAACCCAACCCAATCCTGTTTCACTCATGTGCCCTTCCAACACCATCATGTTTAATGTATTCCACCCTTGGGTTTTGATAGTCACTGTCCATCTACTAGCATTTCACTTGGTTTTACAAACTCTACTAGTAGTATTTGTATCATCTCTGCTAATACACTGGCCTTCTGTGCTTTTCTCACTTTGGTCATTTGCATAATGGTTTGGTGTCTCACCTTTTTCTGCTTCTGCTGCTTCTGCACTTCTCGCACATTTTCTCATGGTGGTGAGGTAAGAAAAGCTTAAAAAGCTTCGAAAAGCAAAATGTGAATTTACTGATGTTGGCTATAGCTGGTAGTTCACCTAAACCACCTTGAAAGGATCACAGTAATGGTGGTGATAGCCTCCCCCGACTCTGAGAGCTATCGCAAACTTGAAATAACTCCCGTCTCCCTATCTGTCACAGTTCGTCTTGTACGTGGCCATGAACTTCGGACAGGGGAGACCGCTGAACATGATCCGTGTTCCTTTTTACGCTAGTGAAGTGCTGCATGGTACAGAAATTAGCAAATCCCAAGATCGGCAATTATTTCTAATGTCCACACACATAGCTTCTGCGATTGACGCTGGGGAGGCTGCGCAAACCGTAGGGGAAATGGCAACAATTTGGCATTATACCAACAAGCGGGGCTATCCGTTTATGTATCTCACGTTCACACGGCCGCCACCCAGCACAGCAACCTTCATAGACAAAGAATGTAAAGATCATATCCATGTCAATATGCATCTACACTTGCTACCGACGGGCGGTGGCACCGCAGCGCTACTAATATGTAGCAAGCTACAAGTCGTGACCTGTGAGACGCCACGCGACGAAGAGTCGATAGACAAGGTAAAGAACTCTCGAAACTGAGGGTTAGGTGTAGAGGTGTGGTCTATTTATCTACTTCGTACGGTAGCTCGTGACCGAGGTATAATCAAGGAGTGTTAGTAAGAGGTTAGTGTGCGCTTCGCGTGGTCCGTTTTGACTCCTCGTGAACCTCGCTCACTGCGCCTACCACTTAATAGTAGCTAGGCGGGGTAAACATCCCGTATCTCCAATTGCAGAAGGATCTGATCGCACCGCAACTGGCTTGCTCGCATAGCCGGTAGCGCCGCAACGATAAGCTTGGCATATGTAATATCCACTACAAATCTGGGCCTTACTCGCAACCCTGAGTTGGTAACCAACTCAGGACTGTGCCACTTCAAGACTTGTTCATATGTCGTTTTGCCGCAAATATCGAACTTTCCTTTGCATGACAAGCGGGACCGCACGGCGTATACAGGGAGTGGTCTGCGCATAATTCACATTCCATCGACAGTTACTATAAGGAAGCCACAAATAAAACGCGTCGGTACAGCCTGAGGTAAACCTCCTCAGCTGTAATATTGTGTTGCTCATAATTGAACATTGCCTGCAAGTGCGTTCTGTTCCTTGTTGCCACTGAATCGACGGGATGGCAGGAACTTTGCTTCGGACAGTGCTAAACGCCTAGCAGCGCACCGCTATCAAACTGAATGCCTCAGCAACGTTACTAGATTGCTACGTACCGCATCGTCGGACACTTGATGCATGCACTGACGATAATTATGTTCTTTGGGTCTTTGGGTATATAAGATCACCGCGGGTCGATAGGTCTCTCCATCAGTTCTTCCCTCCAAGCTTCCCGCCCATGTTCAAGATGAAGTTACAGATCCTCGCATCGATAGCTGCTCTCGTCCCATACGTTTTGGGGTTCCCCCACCTAGCAAACTTCCCAGAGTATCGTTCGCTTGCAGGCTTGTCTCAACGAGAGGTTCGACACGTCGTTCGACAGTTCGGTAACTTGCCTGGCCCACAACCTGTACCGCCTCCCATCAACGACACCTCCTCAAAGTTGGTCAATGACGCGGACCACCCGTTCGAGCCTCTTCAGCCAGGCGACATTCGCGGTCCCTGCCCGGGATTGAATACCCTGGCATCTCATGGTGTAAGTGATCAGAGATCGTGGCGGAACGGTTCACTGACGAACATCATTTGCTTCAAAGTATATCAACCGTAACGGCGTGACGACTCCTGGTGATATCATCACTGCTGTACAAGAAGGTACGTAGATCATCCTATAGATGTCCTCGTCGAGATGTTGATCTGAAACTCACAGGTTTCAACATGGGGCACCAATTCGCTTCCTTCCTCTGTTATTCGGTATGTGTGACAGTGTCTTATCGTACCGTTTTCACCTCCTAACCGATGGATCGTGTTGGAAACGAAATAGGCATTTATCAATGATGGGAACCATTTGACCAACATGATGACCATTGGTTCAAATACGACTATAAACGGATATCTCGTTACCGGGATAGATACGCACGGTACCTTTGAAGGTAGAGCTTACACACTTCTCCGTGATAAAATATGTACTGATCGACTAATAGGCGATGCTAGCCTGACTCGTGATGACTTTAATCTCGGCAACCAGTTCAATTTCAACGAGTCCTTATTCGATGCGGTAAGTAGAAGCGACGAACCGTATACATATTCCTCATTCCTTTCACAGTTCAACGTTGCGGCCCAAGCAGTCGGGAATGGGGTGATCGACCTGAACGCGGCAGTCCTGAACAGACAGATCCGGATCAACGACTCTATCGCACGTAACCCAGGGTTCGTTTTCACGACGCCGCGGATCCTAGGTGGGATTGCGGAGACGGGATTCTTCCTCGCCATGTTCGTGAACGGCCAGTTGGCGAATAACACGCTTCCTCTGAGGCTGGAGGACGCGCGGAGCTTCTTCGACTTCCACCGATTCCCTGACAACTTCTATCGTCGCAATGGTCCATATGAATTCCCGTTGCTCAAGAACTTCACGTACCAAATCATCGATATGGTTGGGGTGAAGCCAGGTGTTAACCAGGGAGTGAACAACTATGTGGTTGATCCAAATGACCCTCTGACGGTATGTCTGTGTCGGCGCAGCGCGTCATTGTGCGATGCTGATGCTTTTTCAGTTCTGCTATTTCTACCAGAAACAGGTCAACTTGACAGCTCAGTTGTACCCCGACCCGACACCCGAACTGAGGCAGGCGATCAAGATGAACCTGCAGACGTACTACGAGACGCTGGGAGACCCGACATGCGAGCAATATTTCCCATTCGGGATGTGAAAAGGTTCGAATCGGAGCGGGAGCGAAGGTCAAACCCGGTCAAGGTTCATTTCGATTTATGATTCCACCTGGTGGCTACTATACTACGGGCATACTTCATGGGTAATGAGTGATAGCTTTATTTAATCAGAGACCGTGACCCATGTATACCTTAAAAACACGTTTAGTTGCGTATGTGCTGGATGATTGATGATCGACTGTGCTAGCAGCACCAGCCAACCCGTTATCATCGAATGCTCTTTCCACAACTTAGCCAACAGTCCCAGTCAGCACCCAGCTTGAAGTCGGCGCTCTTTTGCTACACGACATTTAATTTTGCCACCATACTCAAACTGGATCAGTTTTGAACTGATAAAGGTGTCCATTGATTCCCCATAGTCTTATATACCCAAGGACCTGAGGAATACAGTTTTGAATGTCAGCATGGTCTGGAACCACTCCTGGTCCTGCCACCAATTCCAGTATGAGCACACTCTCGGGCAATGTTTGATGTTAGCAGGTTGAAAGCACTACAAGTAATTATCTAGGGCTACCTCTGGGGTCCGCACTCAACTTTTTTTTTTCCCCCAGAATATTGGCAGTCGGAGAAAGATGGCAGGAGCGGCCATTATTACTAAACTGACCGGATGTGCCAACACATATATTCTGACGCTGACCACGTTCTCTTCAGCACCATAATGGCACAACCAAACGTACACCTCATTGCAGATCTGCAAGTCCTTGGCGGTGCCCAACCAGCGCCCGGCATCGCTAAATATTTTCAGAGGCTTCGCGACGACGTAGCTGCGCAAGACGACCAGATGGGCACAACCGAGACAAGAGCTTGCCTACTTGCTGGCATAAGTGGGGGGTTATGGCCAGACACGCAGAACTTACAACGCTACGTCCAGAGGCTGGATGCGAAGTAAGAATCTGTTTGACAATCAGTTATTTTAGGCTGATCATTGTCCTTGGAGCCTATGAGATTGTACGACGGGAATATCAGAGGAGTGCACGGACCTCTCAAAGGTCCGCAGGCGAAAATCGAACAATCTTGGGGGTCGTGTGATAGCAAAAATTTCCCTCTCTCGTACGACGTTCGTATGATGAATACACTGGGTATGATTATGTTCAGCCACTGTATACATCACACGAATGTCATACTCTCCAATCTGAGTTTGTTTTATTGAAATGGCCCTCCACTCCGCTCGGACGCATGTTCCCAACCCTGCGCAGATACCTCAATGTTGGCGTGGAAACGTGAGCGGAACGCACCACGAAGAACGACCATTAGATGCCGGATGTACGACCCGGATAACTGGGGGACTGGCAACGGACAGAACTGCATCACGCGTGTTGGATTCGCTCGAAATTTCTCTTTTGAATCGCTGTGACATCGTGTTGCTGACTGTTTTCTTCATAGAAAACGAACTTCTATGTCCTCTTGGACTGCATTAACCAGTGCGACAAGGTATTCCTCCTGAACAACCAGTGGCGATACGGTAACAGGCCCCTCTTTCGACTTTGCACTCTTTGGATATTCCTCTCCGTACTACACGTAATTACGATACAAACATCTAATAGGCGGAAAGGTATACGACACACATATCGGAGTAGACGGTATTATTAGACCGTGCTCGGTCATCATGAAGGCGTCGCAGTGCGCAATTCTGTCTGCCCGTCCTGTCGACCATCCACAAACACCTTGTTCACGGGCACCCGAACCGAGGATGGCGTACTACGCTGTCGTCGGGTATGTCCGTCTTTCAGGGTGCGCAGCGCCTCGTCCAGATCACCACGACCAAATGTTCGCTGGTGTTCGTGCCTGGAAGGAGGCGCGAGCACATCCTTAACTGTTGACTCTGTGCTCTCGATGGCCTGCATCGACACAACTGAGATAAACGCCTTCGTCGCGAGCACAACACGCTTACCTCTTGCTTGTCGGCTGAAGGTGGCTGTAGGGTCGGTGTACGTGGTGCGACGTCTATGGCTGCTTTCTACAAACAACGCTTCAAAAAAAAAATAGAACGCAATCTAGTATTTAGACTGAACGTACCTGAAGTGACAATGAGAAAGAACATATCATGCCGAAAAAGTCTTCCGGCTTTAAGCCATCTGGAGAATCAACCGACTCCCCATAATAACTGAATAGAGAACGTAGGTCGCCCTCTACAGATGCTGTCATTTCCTTCAGTGCCTCAACGGAACTCGAGGCTTGTGCTATGAAATGCTACACAAAGTCAGGCACAGACGAGGCTGAACATAGTTGAACGACTCGCTTGCATGACCGTGACGAATTGGTCGTTCGCAGAGGGGTGCCTGAGCTGCTTCATCAACCGTATCTCTGCTTCCACTTTTGCGCGAGACGTGACCGCGGACTGCACAGCTTGCGAAACGCTCTGGAAAGAAACTTGCAGAAGGAGGCGTCCGTCAATCCTGCTTATGGTTCGTAGACGGGACAAGGCTTACTGCGCGCGGCGGGCTCCAGGTTGGGCAGCTCCTCGATGAACAGTGTCAACTTGGGTTCTGTGCGAAGCAAAACCCGAGCGATGTAGTGAAGCAAGGTCGGACAATCAGGAGTAGCTTTCGCGGTCTTTGTTTCCTTCGTCTGTATCCGTCTCTTAATAAGGTTTCCCTGCAAATCAGCCCTTGGAGTTACCTTAAGAAGTGCTTCCAGACGAAAACCCCGAGCGCTACCACGGAAAGTTGAACCATTCAGCCTATTTCCAACCGCGAGTACAGCCTGACTGGTTGTCAGATCCCTCCACGAACACGAATGTTATACATGTTACCTGTAACGTTCTCTTGAATAATTGGGAAGTTCGGAGCTCTCGACATGCGTCTCGTACAGTCTTCAAGTCAGGGCGGATCTCTTCTACGTCTAGCTCGAATCTCCGGCGGAAAATCATGCACTCCATTCTTTGCGAAAGCCTGGGGATGGGCATAATCTGGAAGGATTTTTCAGTCGTCTATTCCGTGACATTATTTTTGTGGATATGGACCTCATAGATGAATTGGTCAGCCTTTGCAAGCTTCGTAACATCTCCAAAGTCCTTTATGCGTGTCATCTGGGTGACGAACATCAGTCAGATGAACTGTAGAGATACGAGAAGAAATTTGAGAACTTCATCTGCAGTCGGAAGCTGTTTACTGATCGCCTTGAGGTCATCTATCGATAATGTTGAATCGTCAAGGTCAAGAAGGGCTTGTCGGATGGCAGGATACCCAATCTTGATGCGGGACAGCATAATGGCTGCCACAACGAGTCAGCACGACGTCCGACCAGAGATAAGCTTGGACCCTACCCATATTATTCGCCCTCGTAGTTTCCAAAAGGGTAGCGACGTTCTGCTTCCGGGTGGAGATGGCCATCCGCGAGGGAGTTTGAGGTGTAGCGTCAATCGTAAAAGTGTCCTCTAGATCATCCATTTTCAACTCAGAAATCAGCGGCGGCTCTGACCATACAGTCGAGCGTATAGAATCGCTGTCCAGTTTGTTCCAGAAAAAGGGTTTTAACCGTGGGCCAGATTGTTTTGGTCTACTTTGGTTATGCGTCACAGATCCGGGTGGTGGAGGTGGAGGCGGAGGCGGAGGGGCATTGGTCCCAGGAAGAGGAGGAGGAGGAACACTATTCCTACCGGTAGGTGGTGCCGGTGGGGGCGGAGGAACATTACTTCCGAGAATTGGCGGTGGCGGTGGCGGCGGGGGTGAAGGTGCGGGAGGGGATACAGGTGAATCCGATGAAACCAATAATGACGCGTCTCGCGAGGACTTGAGGAGAAGAGGCGGAGGTGGCGGAGGTGGAGGCGGAGGCGGTATCGGCTCAGAAGAGTCTACAGTCATCGCAGGTGGTTCAATCTTATTGCCCCTAGATACCGTGACCTTTCTATGATCCGCTGAGGGGGGTGGTGGAGGTGGATTTTTAGCTTTGAATTCCTGTTCCTTCGACCTCGCAGCCAAGGACTGCTTGTGAACTTGGACTTCTGCCCTGAGCGCGACGACTTCCTCCTCTCTCTCAGATAGCTTGTCTAGGGTTCGACTGACGATCAATTCAACGTCCATGTCATCCGTCTTCTCGTCTCCTTTGTTGTAAAAGTGAGAATACACCGACTGGAGGGCACGTTTGATGTTTGCAATCTCCCTGTCTTTATAAGAAAGTGTGTTATCCATATCACCAATCTAGTTTTAAAACGCCTGAGCACGATGATGCCGAAAATGATTTCGCTTTTGCCTACCCTTTCTTTGAGCGTCGTGACTTCTTCGCTGAGGGCATTCAATTTTGCCTTGTCACGCTCCCTCCTAGTCCGTTCATCCTGGGTTCGGATATGGTTATTATTTTCTAATCCAGCTGCGAGAAGAAATTGATCGGCTTACGGGATCATATGCCTCGCCAAAGCTCTGAATCTTCAGCCGATCTATTTCGCCCCTCAGTTGGGTGACTTCCTTCTCCTTCTGAGTCAACCTTTGCAGTAACCCATTCACCATCTGTGGAAACATGTGATGAATCATCTGCGATCACAAAAAAAAGTACGTCGAAGGTCAACATGCCTCATTTCCGGGCTTGGGACCCGGACTGGCTTTCGATTTTGGCGATGGCGTCCGTGCAGGTGTAGACACGAGCGACGGATCGTTTCCAGCAAATATGTCGGAACCTTCATGACGACAACGATTAGCACTTCCAGTCTTCAATGTCCCATTCTGTACAATCAGTGAAATGGTGCATAGGAAGTGTAGACGAGACAAACTTCTCGAGTAAGGTTTTCCAGTCGTTTACGCAACTCCTGAGCTTCGTCTTCCAATGCTTTAATATCTCCGATATGAAGTTTTCGCCCACAAAGTAGTTGCACTGATGTGATCAGGGTCTGCAAGAACCTCGTCCATGCTTGGTCGCTGGATACTCTGCATTAGTTCGTCAGCGGCATTGCCGATGCAACAAGAGCGTACGAGGCCTCCATCGTAGCAACACCTCCAACGAACTCGTCCATGATGGAGAGCATCCTATTTTTGAATGACCTGATGTACCATCAGAACCAAAGTCGGTAGGAGAAACGTGAAGGGATACAAACGGGTCAGAAACACCTTGGAGAATCGTGTTGAGTTTGTGAAGGATGCTCTCTACCGCACCCCCAGCTTCGAGCAATCTAGCAGCTTGCATGATTTCCTCGAGCAAGACGCCGGGCCCCGAAGCCTCCACTGATCGCACACGACTATCCCGCACCGCCTTCCGTGCGCGTTCACGAAAATCTTCTTCGTCTTCATACTTCTCCTCCGTATACATATCCAGTTGTTTGAGTAGCGAATCTGGAGGCTTGACGTATCGGAGGGCCTAGAAGCGACATCAGGACACCACACCAAGGACGTCAAAACGAGACTAGGACGTACCGCAACCATTTCATTTAGCCCTCGTCGACTAAACTCGTCTCGCAACACGATACGTTCTTCCAGCATGTGAGGACTATTCGTCAAGGCATTTATGAGCGCCATGAATGCTGTCCTAGCTTCCCATACCCCTTCCTCTTCCACAGCAAACATCACTTCCTGTGCATAAGCATCTACAAAGTCTGGTATCTTCAGGGCTGATACCAACGACTGAAACCGGAAGAGTTCGTTGTATGCGATCCGATACTCCGAGAGGGCTGCTAAAACGGCACGATGGCCCTCGTCGAACGAGACCATGCATATCGCTGCAAGCAGTTCCGCAGCCAGCGTCCTGATTTTGAGAGGTGAGCCGTGAAGGGAGTATGCAATATGCGTAACGATGGTTGGGGATAGAAGGACAGCGTCGAATCCGGGCTATTACCATTTGACTACGGGCATTGTAATTGGGTTTGTTTCAATAACTCACCTCGGTATTCAAAACGACTCTCAGAGACCTAATAACCTCCAAGAGAACACTGTTCTCATTGTCACTAAGAGCTTTTCTCTTTCCGCCCTTCCCAATTAGTGAAGAAAGTAATCCGCTGATAGCAATGATACCTTCTTCAGCTATGAAAGTCTCGATCCAGGGCAACTTGGCAGTGGACAGATGAACTCGCAACGAGATAAGATGTTTGACGAGCTTTGTATCCGCGTTCCGCGACTTGCGTATGCCATCGACATAGGCACGAGCGGATGTCGAATGTTCGTTATCTGTAGCTGTCTCGCCTCCCAAAGCTGCCCACCAAGTGCTTAACATGCTTCCAGTGGCCTGTGTCTGCACGGGCTGCGCATCTCCTACTTTCTCGGGAGAAGCAGAGAATCTGGGGCCGGTCGCAGATTCACCACGCGAACGACCCTTGGTGCTGACACTCGGTGGTGGTGGGGAGGTGGTCGAGCCCCACGTCGGAAACGCAGAGAACCGTTTGAAAAAACTCGAATCGCCGCTGAGTTGTGGAATAAGCTGAGGAACGAGCACACTTCCTCTGGATGGTCCATAAGTTACAGGGGAGGCCGATGGAGGTAGAAGGCTAGCTGGGGTGGTCTTGCTAGACTTTCCTCGTACTTGTTCGATAAGTTGCCGTTTCTTCTCTGGTGGCATGGAATGCACATTTGCACGTGCCTCGCCCTTGACATCTAGCACGTCCTGAAACCAAGTTCTCAGCATTCTTCCCGATATGAATGTCTATTGCTTAC
>JBBPJN010000492.1:0-13519 GCA_038088755.1 Boletus aff. separans
CATTCCAGGAATATCATGCTTCGAAGGTGGTGCGGTTCTACACCGAGGATTGGACACCTTATTTGAACCTCGACGTTCACAATCACAAGGAGTCTCCGGAGATCATCTCTGAGATGGAGCAGGCGACAGGTGTCTCGGCACGAGCATTGATGGCACTCCGGCCGGGTTTAGATGATATACGGGAGAAGTTGTGTCTAGCTTCGACACGACAGACGACCTTCGTGGAGGATGCAGCATACTCATTGCTCGGGATATTCTCCATGTCCTTGCCGGTCGTATATGGTGAAGGGGACCGGTCGCTCGGGCGGCTGTTGGCACAGCTACTTACGAGCTCGGGAGATACGCGCATTCTCGCGTGGACAGGAAGATCTGGAACCTTTAACAGTTGTCTCCCCGCGAAGATATCCGTGTTCAACAACCCGCCGACAACACATATTCCGCAGGCCATCCAAAGTGCTGACGCGGACAGAACCACTGCCACATCGCGAGCCTCTTCCCTTAGCATCACTTCGGCCATGAAGCTGTATGATAAGCTCCACGAACCCCCTGTTCCGTCATTCTCAGGACAACGGATGAGGCTTCCGTGCCTTACTTTCACGCTCGGGCCTGTATCGCGCACATCGGGACACGTGTTTCATGCAAAGACGGATGCCCTTGGGACTGTGGAGATTAGGTCCACAGAAGACCTATCCAGATCGGGTTCCCTTACTCTTGTTCATCCATGGATTGACTTCCTACTGGACAGACGGCCCATTGGAGGTATTGCAGACGTGATTCTTGAGGAAGAGACACACCACCGGTCTTCGTTGATAGGCAGTTCGTCATCGTCATCATCCTCCGTTACATCGTCGTCCGCGCAAAGGCCGGCATCAATGATGCAGCGCATTCGGCGATCGTTGAGCACACAGTCTCGGGGAATATCGTCGGAAGAAAAGCAGACACTGGCTCTGCAGCTGATCTCTCGGCTCAGACAGCCATTTGGCGCACTGCTGCTCAAGCGGAATCGGTACAACGTGCAGGAATATAAGAGAGTCGCTACAGAGAGCGAAATTATTGTCCGGGTAAAGGAAGAGGCGCCGTTGGAGATGTTGGCTGACAGCATACGGGTACTGGACGTGCTTTGATGACTTCTAAACCTATCGATTACATGCAACCGAGGTTGCTGTCGTTTGCCTTTCTTGCGTTCATTTCTGCTGTTGGACGATTAGGGATTGACATTTCTTTTGTACCATTGATCAGTTAGCTCTTACACCTTTTCCTCCCGTCTTGTTACTTGTTCTCGTACGCTTCATGGGGTAACACATGGTTGAGTAGCGCGATGCAATACATGCTCGACTGTGTACGTAGCTTACCAAGCATGAACGCGTGGGACCAGAAAAGTCTGAGAAGACCTACATTCGCCAACGGATGCCGTCAGCAGGGCAAATTTGGATTATCTCATCCGAGACTTAAAGTTGAGTTTCCGAGGGGACGTCAAGTAAAAAAAATGGAGGTAGAATCTCTGCCTTGTCCAAGGATATGAGCGACCGATACGTTTAAACGACCATTGCTCTCGCTGGAAACCGCTCAATTGCAGTCGGAAAGATATTAATCCCTGGCAGAGACGTTACCAAGTAAGTTGGCAAGGTTTTAACTTCGCCGTTGGCATGTTGGTCTTTTTTTTTTCTTCTGTTCGCTGAGGACGACGCCCGCTGCTGGCCGGGAAAAGGGAAATCAGTGACAGTCAGACATTGGAATAAGCCATCTAGTTTCACAGAGGTCGACAAGGGGGGACAGATGCGTCATGCCGGGCTCCGTGTCGTCGCTAACGAGACAATGAAGGGTTGCATGATGCACTCGGACTTTTGTGGCACACTTGTGACAATCGAGGAACCACAACTCGGTCCCAGAGTTCTTCGACTCGCTTATTTTCTGCTTGGAAAAGACATTCTATTTAAAATCAGGTGTCGCTATACGGCCGAGGAGGAAGCGCGAGAGGATGTCGGTGAGGATAGAGCGGTGAGAAAAGAGGAGCAAGGTACGTTTTAGATTTCGTTGCCTTTTTGTGCTTGGGGACGGGACGTTGCTCATCCATTTCAGCCTTCCTTTTCCCTTAGACTGCCCGCGCCTGCTTGAGAGGGCGATATGGCGTTCAACCCTGGAGCAATGTCTTCTAGATGGAAGTCGGGGCCAAAACAATAGCCCTAACACCTTAATTTACTCGTTGTGGAGCGCCTGTTGTGTCATAACAACTTAGTCAATGGGAAAGAGCGAGGGTACGTCACCTATCTGGCCATCCAACTGATACCTCAAGGAACGAACTTGATCCATTTTTCCTTCGAGCATCTTGCTGTTTCGACACGACCCCTTGAGAGTCCCTGGCTGCAGTGAAGAGGGAGAAGATACTGATACTGCATAAATATACTACAGGATGTCACTGGGTAGTGCCAGATCGACGCTTCTTTGGGGAGTAACTGAGAGGCTGTACAATTATCGATAAGAAAAGAACAATAGCGCAGACAGAGAATGAGATTTACGTCACTGATCTGGAGCGGTTGCTTCACATACGGGCGGAGGTACACGGGTACTATCCGTCACAACATGTTTGCCTTGTAGGAATGTCTAGTATCCCGCCAACTTGCGTAGGATGATGGTTGCGACTGATCCTTGCTGTTGGATTCGCGGGATTGTGTTGTGTGCTGGCAGAGGAAAAGCGGGTCGAGGCATGCGTTCCTTGCTGTGGGGACGGGTCCGACTGGGTGGCTACCATGACGCCCATGCCGAGCGCATCCGACCGGCCAACATGTTTAGTTCCTTCGCGGAGGAAGAATACTGGAGATTATCGTTGAATGCGATCCGATGGCGGCGGGGGTTGGCAAGCGCCAGAGAACATGAGGTGATGGGGGTGGTGTGCATTGACTATACCGGGCCCGAAGGGAAAAAAAAACCATGGAGACACAAAAAGGACCAGGGGGAATTGACCTTCCTTCACTGCTCTGCTCACCATCCCGATGTCACTGTTGATCCAGTTGGCCGGTACGCACGAGCATTCCCCGCTGATCGAACTGGAAAGCAGGAAAAAGACACGGGCTGTGGCATTTTCGGCAAATGGGCGATATCTCATCTCCCTTGGCCACTGTGAGACGGATCGAGCGTTGCGAGTGCAAGACGGCGAACAGATGGCAGCAACAGCAGTGAGGCGTTTCAACTGCCTTGCTGTTTCGAAGGATGCCAGATGGATCGCGGCAGGGACAGAGGAAGAGGTGCTTGTGTGGGACGCGAAAACATACGAACAAGTCTTCACGCTCGAGGACGACTACGTCGTCGGACTCGACTTCTCACCCAGCTCGGCCAGACTTGTCTCGGCATCGGACTACCACACAGCTACGGTGTGGGACCTGGGAACTCGGGACCGAGTTCTAACACGCCGCCATGAGGATCCAGTCAGAGCAGCGAAATACTCTCCCCAGGGCGATCGAATTGCAACAGCCACGCCCTACTCCGCTCGAGTCTGGGACAGCAATGATGGCCACTTTCTCGTCCAAATCCAAGTCCAGGTAATCCCGTCGTTCAACACTGGTCTCCTCTGGTTCAGCGACCACATCTTTGTCTTATCCGACAATGAAATCAAGCAATTCGAAGCATCCACCGGGTCAGCAGTCGCGGAATGGCCGGTTCCCGATACCAGCCACACCTCGAGCATTGCCCTGCCACAACATCAGCAGTTCATCGCATGCTCTACAAACCGTACCGTCACATTTTGGGACACATCGACGCATGCCCAGCTCGGTCTCATCCAACACACCGAAGACGTATGCTCAATTGCACTTTCCCCAGATGACCAGTTTCTCGCAATTGGTGGAAAGAGCGGAAAAACTACCGTCAAAAATCTTGGCCGCATCATTGCAAGTATCAAATCTCGCGGTATTATATGAACCATGGCGTATCTGACTCCGGTCATATTTTCTCATAGGATTCGATCCCCTTGTCTCGTCTACACCCCACTTTCCATGAACCAGACATTCAGATCGACGACGCTGCACTCCACTCGTGGACGCACGGTCAACTCACGCATGCGGAAGCGTTATTAACTGCAGCAATCACTACTTCTCCGAACGCGAGTCATCACATACTCGCTAGTCGAGCTCTCGTCCGAACACGCTTGGGCGACTGGGACGCAGCGATTGTCGATGCCAAACAGGTACATCTCCTATTCTCCCATATATAGACACTGACGCTTATCGACACTAAGTCCATCAAAATACAACCCTCCGTCATTGGCCATGTTGCAAAGAGCGTGGCGCTTGTCGCGAAGGGTAAAAGGCACAAGGCATATCGGGCATGCGACATCGCGTTCGAGCGCTTCCATTCAACTCATGTTAGCTTTCTCCTTTTGATCAAGGTGCGCGCCCATGTGCTCAAACTTGATTACCTCTGAGTTTCCCCAATAACCTTAGGCTATCATTGTATTTATGGCTGGAGAGCACGTCGATGCGATATCTCGCGTAGATGACCTCGTTGCTTCAGTCCCCTTCAATTCAATATGCTATGTGGTTCAGGCACGTATATGCCACGCTGATTAAAGCCCAAAGATCATCAGTGACACTTCCAAAAGGCATACATGTATCTTTTCCTGGGAAACTCGCAAGTGGATAATGGCAACTACGCAGGAGCAATGCAATCGTTCAAACGTGCACAGGCCCAAATGCGACACCACACGAGTCGAACGCTCTTGGTGATCTCGTTGGTAAGCTTTCCATCTACTATGGTGTAATGTATCGAAACCGTTCACTATCTGAGACAGATATCGGGATGGAAGTTTGATGATCTTGGCATTACCATTCAACAACGCCTTTGTGAAGCCCTATATGCAGCTGGTCGAGCAAACGATGCAAGCGAATCTCTTCTCGACATGGTGAATATCTTTGACGAAGCGGTCTACAAGAGCGGACCCATTGCGGAATGGATTTCCCGTGAGCTTACGCCCTCCATTCATTTCCGCACATTAACCTCTCCACAGATTTTACCTGTCGATGTCTTTCCCTACCCAAAAGCAACAGTGATGCAACCTCGAAGGCAGCTACCCGCGATAACCTGCCGACACGTCCTGCAACCCCCGATTCACCAGCCGTCATACTGCTTTTGAGAGAATGGGCAAAAGCAACATTAGCAAGCATCCCGTGGAAGGATGCCTTGGTTACTGCTCATAGTGTGAGTATTCCCTTCCGCCTTTGATATTTTTCGTGGGTCTGAGACTCTTCGTTTGGAGTTCACGATTCCCACATTCACTATTTATCGCGTCGTGTGTGAACGTCTCGAGACAGTGAACCGTATGATGGACGCCAGCGACTGTTTCCGGCAAATGGTAGATGAACTGGGTGAGCAGACAAAGGCATGTGTGGAACAAGAAGAGTGGATCCAAGGCAAGTGGTCTTGCATACTGTCTTATCGTTGATCATGTCCCCAACCGTCCGTCAGACTTCAAATGTCGTTGTTTGCGGAAACTAGAGGACCTTGGGGATACCGCAATGAGTGCTGAACAGCACGATTTTGCCATCTCCCAGTATTCAGCCGCATTGTCCCTCAATCTGGCCGCTCCACAAGATCTCTTTGTTAAGCGAAGCAAGGCTTACGTAGCCAGCAGCTTGTGGAAGGACGCGTTAAATGACGCGAACCGGGTGAGCCCCTCTGTTTCGCACAGGTTGGTTCTTGCTGATGGACCATAATTAGGTGATCATGCTCGATCCGTTGTCCCCATGGGGCTACGAGAGGAAACACGCGGCCCTACACGGAGCGGGAGACTATGAAAGTGCAATAAGTGCATTTGAGGTAATGCTCTCAAAGATGTCGCGCTCACCCGATCCAATGCTTCGCGGTGAGAGTATCACCATGTTACTAACGTTCATATACTGACCCTGCCTCCTAGAGCGTCATCGTCAATACGTAAATCCTAGGGAGACGATGGCGACGATCCAAAAGGCTGTTCAGGATGCCATCCGTGAATTGCCACGTGTACTCATCCACATACGTTCTGGCCGGCTTCTCAACAAATCAGAACAAGCTTCCGCGTTTGAATCACTCCCCATTTTCAACGAGCTGATCTCCTCTATGACGACACGCATCGACCATTCCCGCATCGCGCACGATGTTACGCAGTATTATCGTTATGCCATGTTCTCGCACAGGTGGGAAGCCAACGAACCTTTCTTCGACAAAGTCGTACGGATTGTAGTGTATGACCTCGAGGGGTCATCCACTCACGATAAACTGAAAATGTTCTGCAAGATCGTAAGGGATGCAGGTTTGCATTGGGCGTGGAGCGATACCTGTTGTATCAACAGAGCGGATCACCTCGTGCTCCAAGAAGCCCTGGTTGCCATGTTCAGGTGGTACCAGGGTTCCGCTCTGACGATCATCTTCCTCTGTGGCGTTCGCTCTCCGTCGCGGCGTGGCGATCTCATGGGGAGCATTTGGAACACTCGTGCCTGGACGTTACAAGAATATCACGCCTCGAAAGTAGTCCGGTTCTACAATGAGGACTGGACACCGTACTTGAATCTTGATATCCCCAACCACAAAGAGTCACTCTTAATAGTCTCCGAGATGGAGGAGGCAACTGGTGTCTCGGCGCAAGCCTTGATGAAACTTCGACCAGGCTTATCCGACATCCGAGAGAAGCTCCGTCTGGCTTCGACACGAGAAACGACACGGGTCGAGGATGCGGCATACTCGTTACTTGGAATATTTTCAATTTCCTTGTCCGTTGTGTATGGAGAGGGGGACAAGTCGCTCGCGCGACTTTTGGCGCAACTCCTCACGAGCTCAGGAGATACAAGCATTCTTGCGTGGAGAGGGAGGTCTGGCCAGTTCAATAGCTGTCTCCCTCATGATATCTCTGTATTCAGCGAGCCGCTGACAAAACACATTCCGCCAGCCATGGAGGACATCCAAATGGATGAGATTGCTGCCAGGTTACGGGTCTCTTCACTGGACTCCACCTTGGTCACAAAGTTGCATGACCGACTCCACGAGCTCCCCGTGCCGTCATTCGCAGGACAGCGGATGAAGCTTCCATGTATCATGTTCAAACTTGGACGTTTATCAGCTTCTGGGAGTAGGTCAGAACGGGTTTTTCATACACATACAGCTGCGCTTGGGCCTGTGGAGATTAGGACCAGAGAGGATCTCTCGCGATTGGGTTCTCTATATATCATCCACCCTTGGATCGACTTTCTCCTTGACCGATGGCCTGTCAACAGTCCCCTTGAACAGAGCACGGATTCCCAGTTTTCTTTAATAAACCAGCCCCTTGATCCTTCCGATGTCAATTCAATGTCGCAGCAAACAAGAGCCACTGGCATCTTTGCTCGCCTTGGGCGGCCGTTTGGCACATGGCCTCGAAACTCGGAAGCAGCACCGCTTGTATTTCCTTCGTCTGTATCGCTGGCGGACAAGCGGACGCAAGCCTTGCTCCTCCTCGCTCGCCTCCGACAGCCATTCGGTGCACTCTTGTTCACACCGACACGTCAAAACGTGCCCGAGTACAGGAGGGTTGCTGCGGATAGTGAGATCAAGGTCCAGGTGCAGGAGGACGTACCGTTGTACGCGCTGATAGATGGCGTACGATTGCTGGACGTGTTGTGATGGTTGCCGCCAGCTGGCGCAACGGAAGTAGCTTTCTCCTGCGCTTCTCCTTTTTTTTAATACCATTTCTTCAATGATCGTTCGAGATCTGCGTAACCTAAACGTGCAGTGTGGTTTATTGTAGCTCTTTGTTCTTCCCTTCCTCTCATCCGAATTCTCTCATAACCACCTCGACGTGCTTGTTGTTGTCAATGACATATCGTTTTATGTATAATTTATCCCGTCGTCCTTTTTTCAAACTTCATAGGTTGGTCTGAGCGCAAAACACTACCTGCGTGTTCGACGAAACTTGAGTGACAATAGTCTAGCTGATTCGTTTTTGCTTTACATATGGGACAAGATCTTTTCTTGGAATCTCTAGTAGCGGCTCCCGTGATTCAAAGTCCGAATGTTCGGCTTAGAGGCGATACGACGTCCAAGTTGCCTGGACAAAGCCGGGCAAGGCCTGAGTCAGGCATCGTGCTGACCTACATCACGGTTTTAGGCACCCGCAGGATCTTCTGGCTCGCTGTCAAAATCCTTCCAGATAGAAAGACCTGAGAATATGATCTTTTGAGTGTCTTATGGCCATATTCTGATCCGATGGAACAAAGCGCTAGAAGGCAATGCCTGACATCGCTATGTTACGTTAATGTGCCAACGATCCATCATCCAGCTACCCACTGTGCTTCCATCTCACTCGCTCTGCGTTTAAGATGCGCCTCCAGCCACTGGGTTCTCCAACGAACCGACATCCAAGGATGTTGTTTTTGCCGTGGTCACTCGTACTGGGTTCAATAGTGTCATACGTGGAAGCGAATCCAGCCAGTAAGGTCTCGCATAGAATTTAGAACCGATTACTGATGATCAAGGCTTAGCATGGGCCACTCTCCCGATGAGCGTTGCACCATATCTCACAGAAAACTTTGTCATTCCTCCCACTGCGCCAGTCCTCGTCGGGACACCTCCTCAGCAGATGAACCTCACCGTTGACGTGGCAGTTGGAACTCTCGCAACGTATGGGTCCGACTGTATCCTCTGCGCTGGGGGAACTATGTTCGATTCATCTCTGTCATCGACGTTCAAGGTGGGTCCATATTTTTGTCTATGGCACCATAACACCATGGGCGCGGTTTTTCGTGCCGAGGTTGGGTTTTGACTTCTGCTTAATATCCAATCGTAGACGAATAACACTCCTTGGCCCTCCTCCATACCGTCACTCAGCGGAGTGGAGGTTTCCGACACTGTTGGATTCGGGGGCATCCTCAGCACCGCAAACCAACCATTTGGCAAGTGAATTTTCCGTCACCTGTGGCGGTTGTTGATTACCCCCCGCGGCATTCAACAGTGAACATACTTGACGGTTCTGACCAAACATATGAGATTTTTAGTTGGAATGGCGTTCTCGGGCTCTTCCTCAATCCGCTCAAACCTACTTCCATCTCAGGCCATGTCCTTACCCACCTTTACGAGTCCTCTTCTCTCCTCAATCCTGTTGTCGGGATGCGATTCGATCCTGCCAACCCGAAGCTTACGATTGGCGCGCTCGACCCAAATGATTATGAAGGAACAATCAATTGGGTACAACTAGACCAGGATCCACTTCCGGGTAGTAGCGCTTTCAACACCTTCAGCTTTGATGGTGTGAAGGGTTATGACGGCCAATTCGTGCCATATGGTGAAAGTCTGAGTGCTGCACTGGATTCTTGTGAGAATATATGTGTTCGTCAACTGCGATCGATTCGAGGCTGACTGTTCTTGGTTCAGTCATCTTGTCCATTACGCTTCCTAATGTTGACACGTATTTCGGTAACATCAACTCCACGGGACCTGTCCCAATGCCATTGGGACTTATCAATGAGACTGGGGTGGTCGAATACGACTGCACGTCCTATTCTTCTAGCCTCACGAGCTCTTCTGGTCCACCTCAATCGCCATACGTCGCATTGACTGTGACCATCAATGGGGTCGACTATCCGATCGATTCCACAGGCAATTTGTTAAGACCTCCGGTTCCCTTAAACAGCCCAAATTTTTGTCCCGTGGGTATCCAGAACAACACTGAAATCGTGCGGCCGGACGTTGTGCTCGGCCTGCCGTTCATGCGGAGCGTCTATGTGTACGTCTCCCTCTAGCTTCAGTTCTATTTTCACCACAGCCTCGTTCTCATGAATCACGATCGGCTCAGAGCATATCGATTCCCGACGGGCGACTGTCCAGGGTATTATGGCTTTGCCTTTCCAGCGGGGTCGAACCGAACACAGTCGCAAATCTCGCAAACACCGACGGCAACACCGACCAACAGCGCACAGTGCTTGTCTCTCGTTGCACCTACTTCGACGCCCACAGCCAACGTCGTGTTGGCACAAGAAGCACTCCTTTCCAAGGAGGGCTATACCGTTTACGGGAGGCAGAGCACGGCTCCGGTGCGCCTGATAGGTGTAGACGACCTCCCACAGAAGACATATAATTGGACGGCGGCGTCAGGGTGAGGGGAAGCAAGTGATGTAAGATAAGAGACAGCATAAAAAATCCGAGGGGGGACAAGAAGACATACCTCAACAATTGAATATCACGGATGACAGAACGCGTATGCTTCCTGGACATGTTGTAACGATGTTGCATGTCATAGCTAGCCTTTTTGCTTACTTCTCGTGTATCCCTTTCGCCTCTTGGATCGTTTCATCTGACGCCGAATGTGCACCCATATGGCCAATGTTACTAGTAGCATAGCCCCCAGGATTCTCCATCATCATCCCCGGTTACAGGCCGCATATCGTTCCTGTAGTCGACACCGCATCCGGACTTTGAATCTACCCCACCTCTTCCCGCACTTGGTTATATCTGATTCGACATGTTGATTACAAGGTACGCTAGAAGCCATTGCAAGCCGAACTCACGGCCAGCCAGAATGGTACCATTAAAATCGGGAGTTGTATATGACGCTATTCCCGCCTAGAACCGATTCCATTGTTCGGCTTGACTTTGCCAATGATACAGGTTGTCAAGGTCCCCATGCATTGGACGTAAGGTTAGCCAAGTAAAAGGAATCAGTTGGACCATAATGCCATCCGTGTGATCATCAGTCACCAAGTTCCGGACATCTTGGTCAAGTTGCATCGACGAAACAAACCTTTGGGCCCACTGGGCACCAACCCAACGGCAGGCAGGTTGCGATAAGTTCAATGTTCCCGACGGAGTTCTTCCCTCCAACATCCCACTGGCATTTCATAACATCCGAAGCGAACTCGGAAGGTTTTGATAAACAGGCGTGTAAGAAACACAGCCCTCCGCTTGGCATATGGCGAAATCTGTCCTACAACACTATCCAATCTCGGATGTGGCGATTGAAAGGTTGGCCGCCGTCATGAAAAATCTTTGCGCCCTTCTCTCCCATCTTCCCACCAGTGCTGGTATGTGCCGTGACAGTTTTTTAATGTCGTCCGAGCTATTGCATGACCTAACGTTTTCCTCGACTTTTCCAACCCTATAGGCCCATCCACGTTCGCTTACCGGTACATCAACCTGAGTTCAAGCCCTGATGACAGAGCAATCTTATTACCCTCTCAGTCCCCTGAGACACCCTTTTGCCACCGAACGGGCTTTCGAAGAAGACTCCGATCCACCTCATCCAGGTGACATAGTGGAAGCCGAAGGCCTTTCGGGGCCACGCTCTGGTATGATCCCTAAACTTCAGCCGATTCAGAAACCTCCATCGCCTGGCCGACCGCCTTTATGGCGCACGGTTGTGCCACAGCTGGAGATGGCACTCTTCCCACTCGCCGCAATTAGTTATCTCGCGTTCTGTTACGCAGTCCATGGTAAAGTCATACCAGTCAATACATATGGTCTCTACGCTGTGACATCGGAGCATCTCGGTATGTGTCCTATTGTCTCATCGGTCTAGTGCTTCGTCCCCCAATCCTCTTCCATTAGCAATAATCAAAGGTGGTATAACTTCCATCACTATCATCGTCATCTCGATAGCGCTCTACCCGGTCTACAACACTGTTTCCAACCTGAAGGTGGGTGTAATGAGTCAGTAAGTGAAGTTGCTTATATACATGGCATGTAGAGCGAAGAATTCTTCCGCGCCCTGGCATCAAATAGCAATGGTGTCCCATTGGAGACAATCAACCATATCTCGACTCCGTCTTTCGGGAACACTGACATAATGATGGCGATCCTAAAACGCAGAAGCTCCCACTACTACATTCTTGGAATCGTTGCTTCGTTCTTGATCTGGATTGTAAGCGCGCTCGGTCCCGGTGCCCGTGAGTCCCTTGCAATGTTTCTTAACGGAGGTTTCAATCTCACGTTTGGTTTTAAACAGTAACAGTTGACAGTGTGTTTGCTGATGGAGAGTTGATGGCGTTTGCCATTGGAGCAGTTCCTGCGCAGAGTGTATTGAAGTGCGTAAAAACACCTATTTTGCCCGTATATTGTTCATTCTAGTGTCCCTAGTGGAACAGACTCTTCAGGACCGTCGGACAATGCAGGTTGGAACTCTGATACGGCAGCCTCCATCGCATGGGCTGAAATTGGACTCGGCGTTCAGTACTCTTTTGGCATTGCAAATACGTCGGAACCAGATTATGCAGCGTACATCGTGCCTGTACCCCTCGATCTGTCCACCGAGACGAGCGCGAGGTGGGTGTCTGATGTGATCGGGATCAATCCGACGTGTTCTTGGGCTTCCACGAATTTTACTGCACCAGTGCAAGTCCCCAGCAATGTATCTTCAGCCTTTGAACAACTCGTTCCGCCAGCATACCTTGTCGATTTCAACTTGGACGTGCAATTAGACAGTGCTGACATAGGTGAGTGCTTAATTTCGGCCTTTTCTGTTGTTCTGGACCAATATCCTGTTACCTTCTAGTGCCCACTCGTTTTGCCACTGTCAAAGACCCCACTTTTTTCGTGAAGAACCACACTACACAGGCCCTCCCATCAGATGGTTCAATAGTGTTCTACATGGGCCAGTGCCAATTTGGCACTGGGTGCGTCCAGAATCTCGTCAGTCAAGCGGACGTCACCCTTGACTTGACAAGCTTAAATACAACCTTTACAATTGACTTTGCCGACCAGACATGGACCATGGCATTCCTGGTGTGCAAACCAAACATCACAATCGAGACACGCGAAGTACGAAACAATGGACATGGTCTCATGACTGTACAACCTCGACCAGTGGGTCGTCAACTCAAGCGCCAGGGCAACCTAAACCCCGTCCAGACTACCGCATTATTTTCGATTGCGACAAAATCGCTCACGCAGAGCGCTGGCGCGGTCACCGGGAAGCGTCAGAGCTATGGACTGGGGTCGCAAGTGCAGGGTCAAGTGTTGTTCGGAAAGGCGCAGTTCGATAATCTGCCACTTATCGACGCGCCATCCGGCACATCAGTAACAATCAGCCCGGCACCGATTGAGGACATCACGCAGGGATACGCCCAGATTCTTCAGTCTTCTGCGAAATGTACGTCCCCGGATCTTTCTTTCGTGTTGGTCTATCCTCTACTGATTTATGCGCTGTATTCTGTACATAGCATATCTCGCGGGCTACCTCGGCACCGCCTACGTCCCCGGACGCGTCTCTGGGACCGAATTTGTCTTTGCTGCGTCCATCCCAAACTTGGCGGTTGCGACTGCAGGATTTGTACTCCTTGCCGCGTTGATTATCCTTGCACACTTCAGGCCGAACAAAGACTTCCAGTTCACGCTCGCCAACGTCGCTGCAGCTGTACACGGGTCAGAGCTTCCCGCACAGTTTGCGCAAGCAAACCCCGAGAAGCCAGCTGGTTCGTATGATGGACGCTCAGAGGAGGAAGCGGCAGGAGACGCGGAAGCAGAGAGTGCTCTGGCCAGGGGCAAACAAATCGAGGGCGACAATTGGCAGCAGGATATCGCGGAGACGTTC
>JBBPJN010000494.1:0-13448 GCA_038088755.1 Boletus aff. separans
ATGCAAATAACAGCTAAAAGTTCTTTATCATAGATAGGGTAGTTCTGCTCAGCAGAGTTAAAAAAGTGAGAAATGAAGGCACTAGGCCTCCACAAATCATCTTTGCAGAGAACCAATAACACACTACCTGTGGCTATGTTACTTGTGTTAGTTTCAATGCACATTTCCTTTTTACAATCCAGATAGGCCAGAAGGGGTACTGTTATAAATTTTCTTTTAAGGTTATTGAAAGCCTTTTGCTATTCAGAGTCCTATTTAAATAATGTATTCTTTTTTGTGAGGTTGTTAAGTGGGTGTGCTATTTTGGAGAAGTCCTCGATGAATTTCCTATAATAGTTGCAGAGGCCAAGGAAGGCCTATAATTGTTTGAGGTAGGTGGAGACCAGCCAATCCATTACTCCTGCTACTTTCTTCTCCTGCATCTCTACTCCCTCTTTGAAGACCATTATTTCCAAAAAGTCTACCTTCTCTTTTGAGAAGAAGTATTTTTCAGGTTTGGTATAGAGATTATTTTTCCTAAGTTGTATTAACACCTCTTTTACAATTTTCTCATATTCTTCTTTTGTTTTCCCCTTTGTAAATACCATTATGTCATTGATATAAATTACTATGCATGTGTACATATCATTATATATGTCATTCATCATTTACTGGAAAGTAGGAGAACTGTTAGTCATTTTGAAAAACATAACCAGCAATTCATAACCTCTGATGGAAGTGATGAAGGCTCCTTTCCATTCATCACCTTCTTTGATGTGGATGTTGTTGTAGCCCCATCAGAGATCTAGGGTTGTAAAGAGATCTGTACCTTTTAGGTGATATATTAATGTGGGAATAAGTGAAAGGGAGTATGCATTTTTGATAGTACCCTCATTTAAATATCTGTAGTCCATTACTAAATACTTTTTTTCCATCTTTTTTTGGAATAAAGAAAACTGGGGCTGTCTAGGATGACTTGGATGGTCTTATACAACCTTTTTCCAGTTCTTTCTCAATAAATGTTTGGACCTCATCCATTTCCATATCTGATAAGGGAATTACTTGACCCTTCTTTGAAATAAAATCTGGTTTGAGATCTATCGCATGGTCCCAGGGCTTTTTCTTAGGCATGCACTTAGATTTTTTTCCCAAGAAAACATCAAGAAATTCATGGTACTGTACTGGAACCTTATCCTCTAACTCTGCCTCAATTGTTCAACAATGAGGCATCCTCATATGACTGGCACATGTGCAATTTTCCAAGATGCCACAATAATTAGTATATCTAGAAAAGGAAACAGTTTTTTTAACCCAATTTATATTGGAATTATGGTGTGCAAGCTAATTGTACCCAATGATCAGGCTGTGAGATCCAAGGCATGAAATATAAGCCTCTATGGTCTCACAATGACCAGAAATGGAAATGATTAAATAAACCTTGTTTTTAATATTGCTGATAGCTCCTTGAGAGCCATCAGCATTTCTTACTATAATAGGGTTTGCTAAAGGAATGTAATCAAGTTTGTTAGCCTCACAGAAAGATAAATCAATAAAAGTGTTGGTAGCTCCAAAGTCCAAGAGGGCCTTAAGCTCTCATGAGTGCCAAGTGGCCAAACTCTTGAATGTAACTCTCATGTGAAGTAACATTTCACCACCCAGTTGGAGAGTACTATGGAGGAGTTTTGTTGGGGGTTTTTCATATTTAATCATTCAAATGAGGAAATTAAGCATGCTTTGTTTTAATTCTGGTGCTGCACTCTTAGTAGAAGTCACCCTTTTGGAATGACAATATATATTTCATAGTAATTATGACACCCACTTCCGAAACTGGGAGGTTTGAGCTGATAGTGTTAATGCTGAATGGAGATAGCAGCCCCAAGTCATTACTTCAACTCCACCCTCATTTCATTTAACTGATGGTGGCCCATCAGTGAGTGTTTTAATTCTTCGACACCCTGTCTCGTCTTGATCCATCTGATTTGGGATGAGAGATTTATCAACACCTACAAGGAAGGGAGTTTGCGTATCCCCCGACACGAGGCGAGAAGTGTCACAGAAAAGGTATTGTACTTCTAGCAGGTCACACGCAACAAGTGCCGTAAGAACCGTCATGTGAGCACACTGGTAGTGTTACTACTCGTAACAGTCATCAGTCTCTTGTCGTTCCACTTTCCGAGCCCTGGAACTCCGTCGATTAGAATCACAATCCCGACACAATAACTATCCAAGTGATTCCTTCACAACCTCAGCGGAGCTAGTCTGTCATGTCAACCTGGTGTCTCGACCCGACCCACTTTGCCCACGATGTCGATTTGACTGATCGGCAGAAATTTAATCTGTCGACACTTTTCACCGTACCATACCATCTTGCTGAGCAAGGTATCGCGCAGAGGCACGAGGACATCGGATCTACCCTGAAAGACCATGGACTCGCCCTATCCTTCGAGTACATTGTCGTTGGTAAGTACTCACGATTAACGCAGCACTAGCGCCAATCTGTTCGCAGGCGGGGGTACAGCTGGATTGGCTCTTGCATCTAGGTTTGGACAGCCTGACTCACATTTGATCTTGTTGATAACATTATCAAACGATTCTCTAGGTTAGCAGAGAGCTTGGAGCCCGGAAAATATGTATGTATAGTAGAAGCTGGCAAGTATCATCAAGATGCCTTGATTGTACGTTCTGTCGACTTATCAATATCATATAACTGAGTATATTTACAGGACGTTCCGGGTCTGTATTACTGTTTCAATTTTCTTTCTCAGTCTCAATTATGAATAAATAAGGAATGTATGGCATGGCAGGCAGGAAACCGGAATATGATTGGTGCTATGAGACAGTAGGTTTCTGAAGGCATCTAGCAATCCTGCTTAAGTTTGGTCCAGATCCCCCAACCAAATCTACTTGATGGTCGCCATGATCCTCGCAAGGTACCATCTTCTGCGTACGACTACGTGCTACTCTTGATCATTTTAGGGCACTTGTCATGCTGATTCTCTGCATTTGTTCTTAGTGGAAGACTGCTCGGAGGATCAAGTGGTATTAATTACCTTGCCAGAATGCGTGCTTCCAGCCCCGAGTATGATGCCTGGAATGAGTTTGGTGCTGGATGGGACTGGCAAGGTCTTCTCCCCTATTTCAAAGCAGAAGAGTGCTACAAAGCATACGTGTGGGGAACAGATCAGATATTCCCCGGAATCACAAAGAAGGAAGACGAGGAAGCGCGTCTCAAAGAGCCAGAGTTCCGCGGACATTCTGGACCAGTGCATTCCACGCACAACAATATTTACACGGACCTGTTGAAGCCGACAATTGAGACTACCCTCAAATTTGGCATCAAGACGAACAGGACTCCTGTAGGCAGACTCTCGATCATGCTATAAGATTACAGTACTAATGTTAGCGGTTAGGGATGTGGTGATTCAACTGGCATGTTCAACATCGATACAGCAGTGAACCGAGAGAAGGGAGTACGGTCCTACGCGGCTAACACTTATTTGCGTGACCCAAAATCGATCGTGCCTCAACCAAATGTTGTCGTCTTGAACAGTGTTTACGCGACAAAGATCCTCTTCGATTCCAAGCATACTGGAAAACTCCCTAAGGCGGTCGGACTAGCATGCATGGGAAGTATTGACTGGAAGTCCCCGGCAACTGCGAAGTTTGAGTTTGGGTTGGCAGCCAACAAGGAAATAATTGTGTCTGCTGGTCAGTTAGGTGACAACCTCTAACGCCCATATTTGCGACTTGGTCAATCCCGTTTACAGGTTCTTACAACACCCCTCGACTTCTCGAGCTCAGTGGTATTGGTAACCCTGACATACTTTTGAAGTCCAATATCACACCTGTTGTCTGCCTTCCCACTGTTGGTGAGAACCTGCAAGAGCACCCGCTTGTGGTCTCCGACTTTGTTGTCAAGGAAGGCGTGTTCACTTTCGGTGAGCTTTTGTTTGACATTGAACGCTGGGTCACCTAAGGATTTAATGCAAATAGACCGTCTACGAAATGATGCCACATATAAGGCGCAACAGGAACAAGAATAGTCAGTTTCCGCATTCATTAGTTGCCATGTCTGTATGACCGGTGTTGTTTATTAGCCGTGACCACAAGACTGGTGCCTACGCGACGACAGTTTCTGCATATGGATTCTTCACGCTCAAACACTTTTTGACAAAAGAAGAAGTGGATGAACTAAAGGGAGAGCTGGACAAAGAAATCCTCAAAGCAAGCAACCGCTTTTACAAGCAACAGCTGACCATCCAACGGCAATTTCTCGATGATGACCGAGTTGGTGACGTGGAGCTTATCATGGTCCCAAAAGTCTTCGTTTCTAAACCACAAGAAAATACGTCTTACATCAGTCTTGTGGTGTCACTACCTGTACGTTTTCCTCAGTCCTACCAGCGCCAACTCACCAACGCTTTCGCACCAGCATCCTGTTGCGCGTGGTTCAGTAGTATGTTCTCTTTCCTCCTAAACGTACTTTCACCCAGACTTCACATTAATAGCACATTTCGTCCTCCGATCCATTGGCCCCTCCCATTATCAACCCAAACTATCTTGACAACTCATATGGTGAATACTTTTCATTTCTCTGACGCTCATCCGATGTTTCATCATATGAACCAAAGACACAAAGATCTTGACGAAAGCTACAATGTTTGTGCGCAAGCTCACCGAGACAGCACCACTCAAAGACATCATCGTTAAACCGAGTACACCTGGACCAGAGGTTCAGACGGAGGCTGAATTCGAAAAATACGTACGCGAGCGCCTTTCTTCTGTTCAGCATCCTATTGGTGCGTAGTGCATTGTATGTAGTATCAATTTTCTTGTATCTCATGGATTCATGGATTCAGGTACCGCATCGATGGCGCCACAGTCCCTCGGTGGTGTCGTTGATCAGAACCTGCGTATCTAGTGAGTTGTATACTGGCGTATCTTGTTCAGGTGTTTTTACTGCATGAAACGTGATAGCGGAACACAGAATGTACGCGTGGTGGACATGTCTATCGCGCCACTCCAGATCGCCGCACATTTGCTCGACACTGCTTATGCTATCGGAGAAAAGGGGAGCGAACATCCTTTTGTCACGCCATGGCATTACTGACTGTTGCGTACAGGGTGCTGCCCTGGTGAGAGCCGAGATAAGCGCCGAGTAAAACGATTGCTGTCATTATCTCTCTGTCCGCCTGCTGTATATTGAACCTCCAATATGTACGATGTATTCTCGGAGCGTGTACTCACAGAAGACCGTGATTCTGTTTAGCCGGATGGACTCCAAACGCTCAGGTTCATTCCTACTGGATTCATGCGCTGACATAAGCAATCATACGAATATGGATCACGCGTTGCAGTCGTGAACTTTCTGTCATTTGGTATCGAGCATGTCGCAAGCCGTCGGTAATGTATGGGAGTCCTCCGTCCCGTCTCCCAAGAGTTGGACTCACTCAGAGAAATGACAGACAGCGCTTGGCTATGGCCGGGTATGGCACCACGTCGATGCATCGGAGAGGGTGCTAGGAAAACTTGCAGAGAGGATAGCGCTCGTACTCATGGGCAAGCACAAGCCCATATATGACAAAGGTGGTACGTGCTGTCGTGTTAGACCTTTGATTCCGGTGTGATTTTTTTCTAGTGGATTGCGGTGACTATGTCGTGGTGACCAACGCACGGAGCGTCAAGGTTTCGGGGAGAAAAGAGGAGCAACTCGTTTACCGAAAACATAGCATGTATCCGGGTGGACTCAAAGAAACGCCTTACAAGACCATGATGGAGAAGAAGCCGAACGAGGTGCGCTCCTTTTCACTCTCGCTGTCTGGAGCTGGATATGCATTCTCATCTAGATCATTTATCACGCTGTCTCTGGCATGTTACCCAAGAATAAACTACGAGACCGGCGCATGGCACGACTCAAGGTATTCGGTGGGCCAAATCCGGGAATCTACCAGAATAATATTCTGAAAAGATGGGAGGATGGTACCCTGACGGACGAATACATTCTTAAGTTCGGCTCCAAGAACAAACTATCAGCACCCTCATCATCGTCGAAGTAGCAGTCACTCTTCGTTGTGCATCTCTCGCACCCTGCAATATATATCTGCATTCTGTCATATTTGCGTAACCGATATATCAGCAAGAGATCGATTACTACGTTGTCGCTACCCAGTCCTTCTCCGTTTCGGGCTTCCAGGTTCCTCCGACGTACGAGATGGGGATGAGAGGGTATGCGCTACATATTCCTGCAGCACAATACCTATAATTGCTGAGCTAGCTTCGGAACAAAAGCTTGTCAACGGACCTATGGCCATCAGGGCAGAGCCATCGAAAGCTTTGTACATATCCTTCCTGTAGGTGTCACCTTTGGTTCTGTGTTCTTCTACGATGTCCTCAGCATTCATAGGCTCGCTCTCATCTTCATCCTCTTCAGTGGTCTCGTCTTCCATGAATGTACCTTCGGTTTCAGTATTGATATTCTGGCGTTTGGAGGTTTCAATAGCAAGGCTATGGATATTGTCTTGCGATTTCTTCCGCCCTTCCTTCTTCATTCCGCGATAATTCCTGCTGCCGTCGGATAGTTGCCCTCTCTCGCCATAGTAGCAGCTGGCAAAATGATGGATAGACTTCAATAGATCCTCGAGTGATGTCAGGGAGTAATTTTGCCCAGGAAAGTGGGCTTACAGGGGCTGGCTCCGGGAAAGAAACAGTCATTTCTTGTGCAGAAGCGGCGTCTGAATTGTGATTGTCCATATCTTTCTCAAGAGACGAGACGGAGACAGGAGTGGGGTCTAGGAAACTGTGATCGTGCATGAAAGAAAGACGCTGTCTAGTCCTTGTATTCAAACGTCCCGACTCCGTTTCTTGAAGTGGGTCCTCATTCGGAATTTGGCTATCGCAAGCTCGCTCCTTACCCTTGTTATGGTTGTGTTGCTCCTCGTCCCCGGAGAGATCGATAAATTCGCCTTCTCCATCGCCCATGTGTACATTGCTGATGCTCCTCCGTGTCTTGACTGAAGTCTTGCCCCCGGCGTCTTCGGCAATCCAGTTCCCTCTCGAATCCACGACGGTGGATTTTGACATGCGACGTCCAGCGTTGAGCGAGGGCTGCTGGACGCGAGACCCGTCTGGGTGTAAACGGAGGGTCGCAAGGTCGTGTGTAGTGCTCTTTCTCCGGATGCCCATCCGTGATGGTAGTAGGGATAGACGGTTACGCCAAGTGGTGGGCCGCGACTCGAAATGACCTGCCCTAAAGTAGCAGACGCGTCTGGCTTCCGCTCTGCGCGCTTCGCTTCGCCTCAAGGTTTACCCCACGACGTCGCGACACCAATGGCACGTCGCACGCGCGCAGCGACTGCAAATGGTGATGAAGACTCCTTTAAGGAGAACGTCGGGGTCAACGCGCAAGGAAGAGAAGTAAAGGTCAAACAGGAGAACGCCAAAAAAGGGAAAGCACGACGCGTCGGGTCTGACGAAGAAGAGGATGAGACACAGATACCCTCCCAACTCAATGGTGGAGGAGAGAATGAGGCAAATCAAGACGTCGAAGGTGTGGAGATCGATGAAGACGGCGATGAAGAAGGTGGAGGAACGCCCAGAAGACGCAAGCGGGCCAGGGTCAACTCAGTTGGCGCTTCCGTGCCTTCTAGCCCGAATCAGGTGCAACGAGAACGCGTTAAAACGCTTCCACGAGATGACGATGGGTGGGCCATGGTGCATTGAGATGGATTTCTCTTACGACATTTTCACAGCTACATTCCCGGATCTATAGTCCGCATCCAATTACAGAACTTCGTCACCTATGATTGGGTGGAGTTTCGTCCCGGACCATACCTAAACATGATTTTCGGTCCCAACGGCACCGGGAAGAGTAGTATTTCATGTGCAATCTGTCTCGGTCTGAACGGGTCCCCTAGTGTCAGTCTATCCCGTATGTTCGTTATCAGGTATTGATACCTTCTAGATCTTGGCTCGTGCCAGCGAGATCAGTTCTTATGTTAAAAATGACAAAGAAACAGGTTATATCGAAATCGAATTGAAAGGACCCAAAGGGGAGCAAAATCTCACCATCCGACGCAACCTCAGTGCGAAGACTAGGTCATCTACGTTCACTCTCAATGGCCAGCAGACTACTGGAAAAGAAGTATCCAACCGTATGGCAAAGCTAAACGTTCAAATCGGTAACCTTTGGTAATGGAAATTGATGAACGATGATATACTGTGTACTAAGCGCACATATCGCGCGTCCTTTAGTTCCTTTCTTCCTCAAGACAAAGTCTCCGAGTTCGCACAGATGACTCCCCAGCAGTTACTTAGGGAGACTCAACGAGCTGCGGGTGACCCTAATCTAACAAAGTGGCACGATACCCTCATTACTGCTGGCAAGGAGCTGAAAGCTATACAAGAGGTGACGTTTACTCATCATACCATGATTTGTTGAGTTTGTTGATTTAGTCATCGCAGCGAATAAAAGAGGAACAAGAATCGCTCAGAGTCATGGAGGAGCGAAACGCTCAGCTTGAGCGGGACGTAGCGAGGTATCAGGAACGCATGAAGATCGAGAGACAGGCATGGTTGATTTCTTCGCGGCTGGCCTCCGTCTTAACATCATGCAGATCTCCATATTGAAAGTTCTAATCCCTGTCAACGAGTACCACGAGGCAAAGGAACTCTATGCACAAGCTAAGGAACGCCAGCGTGAGCTCCATGGCCGTGTTGCAGAGCTCAAAGACAAAAATGCTCCCGTGCACGCGATGCGCGAGTAAGTTTCCGTTCATTTCATGATGGTTTGATTGTATAATTTGTGTAGACAATTGGTTGCCAAGCACAAGGAATTCGAGAAAGCTCGGGAGAAGAGGAAGAATGCATCCAAGGCAAAGTTCCAGCAGATGAAGGCAAAATGGCATGAAAGCGATAAGCTTGTTCGTTGTACCTTCCTCTGAGCGACAAATATTTAACTCCTTGCAGGAAAACGAGGCCGAGGAAGTCACTAACAGGCTTGATGGATTGAAGCGTGCTGAGAAAGACCGCGTGAAGAAAATCAAGGACCTCGAGAACCAGATCAGGAAGATGCAGGACGAGATCAACAAACCTCCAGAAGTGGAAGATCTAGAAGCAATAAATAATGAGATCGTACGTATTAATCCTTTCACACAGCGTGACAATTGGTGAAGCTTACGCTGGCCCCAAATCAGCGCCACTTGAACACGGAACACAACCGTACGAAGTTCCGCATGGAAGAACTCCAAGACCGTCAGAAGGCTAATGTCGATGCTTCGGCTGCCCAGAAAGTCAAAATCGATGAAGCCATGGGCCAGTAAGAGATATACTCTCTGGATCTGTCCTCTCATGATTCGTGTTGTCAGGTTACAGAGGCTGGATGATGAGCGACATCGGAAACTTGAGAACCTCCGTACATGGGACCGGGACCATGCCGACGCAGTCGCATGGCTTCGCAACAACCAGAGCAGGTTCAAGATGGAGGTGTTTGAACCACCCATGATCTGTTGTAGTATACCAGATAAGAAGTTTACGAATGCTGTGGAAGCTTGCTTCAATGCCAATCAACTGAAGGTAAACGATCGTCGATGCATTCATTCATGGTGATTTCTGATACTCGCATTTAGACACTGGTCGCACAATGCGAAGAGGACTATGAGCTGCTCAACCGTTGTTTGAACGATTCAAACGAGGCAGGCTTGAGAAAGGACGCGAAAATCAACACTTGGTTCCGTCCCAAGGTTGATCACGCTGGCCCACCAATGAACGATGAGGAGGTTTGTTCCAGGTGCCACCGCTGGAGGATTCTTCTAACTCCCTGAATAGCTCAAGAGCTTGGGTTTTGACACCTATGCTATTGATAAGATTAATTGCCCTGATGGCTTGTTGTGGTACCTGAGCCGGGAAATAAATCTACATCGTACGGTGCGTCGTCTCTTTTTCCTTTCCGCGTTCGATTTATACTTTCCATGTAGGCGATTGCCCTCAACGGCTCAAAGGTCGACGTAGCTAAAGCTATGGATGCTGTCTCTCGTATTGGTCCTCGTGGAGAAGGTGGCTCCGCTACCTTCATCGCTGGAAACGTGATCAACATCGTCCAGCGCTCGCGATACGGAAAACGTGCCGCGCAGAACACGACACGTGAAGTTCGGCCAGCTCGCAATCTCGTTAGCAGTGCAGGTGGGTTGCTTCAGGGTTTCACATTATATAATGTGACCTTACAGGGTCACAGTTGATCCTGAGATCAAAAAACAACTTGATCAAACTATCCACGACGCGAGGCAAGCTCTCGAAGGTATTAATGAGGATGCCAATAACCTCGCAGCAGAGGAACGAGCCATCAGAGCGGAGGAAACCCTGTATAACAAGAGATTCGTCAGGAGTTCTTCTTTGACTGGTTATATACGCGGCTAAATTCCTTTGAAGAAAGCCCTCGAAGAACGAAAGAAGACAGTGATGGATATGGAGAAGCATATGGCAACATTAAGCGCCAGGATCGGTACGTTCAAATTGAACACCTTTTGTTCGGTGGTATCCCATGTGAAGTGTTGCGCCCCATCCGCAGTGACCAGCAGGAACAGGCTGAAAGAGTTGGAAAGTGCACCCTCAGCTGATGAGGAGCGGTCTCGTCTCAGGAAAAGGTTACTGGATTTGTCAAAGAAACGTGTAAAAATTTCACTGGAGTACACTGTTAGTTTTCTATCCGCGTAATGTCGGCTGTGAATGTTCACCTGTTCTTCAAAATATAGGAACTCATCAATGCTGCTGTTGCCGATCAAGCAGCTGCCACTCGTAGTGGTCTTGAGTTTCTACAAGTCGGCGCCAACAAGAGTGCACTTGATGCCTTATGTCAAGAAAAGGATGCAGGGTATCAACGAGCGCTTGCTGAGTTTGAGGAAGGTGAAACACCAAGCTATATCCGCGGACAAATGCTCATCACATGTGCACAGCTCATCAGATCTACGTCGATTTGAAAGCTGAAGCCAAGGAAAAGCGAGATATGAGTGTCGCGCTTGTCCAGGGCATGGACCAAGAATTCCAGGGCCAATTCGCTGACATGGAAGCGGTGTGTTAGGCATGAATTCCGTTATCAAGCAGGGGATGCTGACATGGCGCTGTCAAGGATGGTTCTATTCATGACCGGACAGTGGAAGAACTGCGGGCGGATCTTGAAGTTCAACAAGCTAACCTAGAAATGATCATGCAGACGAATCCGGGTGTGATTGAACAGTACGAAAAAAGACAGGTCGAGGTATTTTACGCCCCTTTCACAATTCTTGGACGTGTACTAGATGCTGTTCAGATTTCAAAGTTAACAAGGACATTGAACGACAGAGAAAGGGCCAGTCAACGGTTGGAGCGGGAAATCAAATCTGCCAGAGTACGTAAAAGTACCCTACGTTAAATAAAGGGGGTTTTGACTGGCTGGATAGGACAACTGGCAACCTACGCTTGAAAGGCTCGTGGAAAGCATTGGAAAGAAGTTTTCTGCTGCGTTTGACCGTAAGCTGGATTACTCGACTGATTCCTTCGTCTTACGGGATGAACAGGGATCGGATGTGCTGGCGAGGTCAAGATCAGCCCACACGAAGATTACGACAAGTGGGCCATCGACATTCTCGTAAAATTCCGTGACAAGGAGAAGTTGCAGCTTCTCACTGGTCAAAGACAGTCTGGAGGAGTAAGCTGCACGGAAACTCGATTTTAACTGGCATGTTGATGTATGCCGTTTTCCAGGAACGTTCCCTGACAACTATCCTCTACTTGATGAGCCTGACGGAAGAAGCACGAACGCCATTCTCCTTGGTGGATGAGATCAATCAGGTGCGGTTGTTCCTCCGCCGACAAATGACACGTTACCAAGTGATCCGATTAGGGAATGGACCAGCGCGCAGAACGTGCGGTGCACAATTCCATGGTCGAGGTGACTTGTAAACCTGACAGCTGTCAATATTTCCTTATTACGCCGAAACTACTTCCCGACCTCCTTTACCACGAGCGCATGAAGATACTGTGTGTCAACAATGGCGATTGGCTCCCGGAAGAGAAAGGCATCGGCAACATGATGAGTCTAATTGACACGTTTGTTGGGATACGCGAACAGTCGTCATGATTGGCCCAGTGAAACAGTATTGTTTCACCAATGGCAAGTTGTGCATATCGCTGTAATAGACCACAGTATCATCTGCTCTGATCCTAAATCTCGCAGTACATACGTTCTACCTAACCTGTCTCCTACTAGTAGATACTTTGACCTGGCAGTACATGCCTAACCACTAATCACATGCATATTTTGGCACCGCGTTTCAGTGGACAATTCCCTTGAGAACTGCCACCTCCGCGTTGATGATGCTGCTTGTTGCAGCACCGATGGAGACATTGTTGGCAAGCACGACAAATTTGACGTCCAACACGGGGCACTGGCGTACCCTGCCAACAGAGACGCCAGCCCCATCCTGATAATAGCGATCTAAGCGGGGCTGTGGCCGATCCGACTCTTCGTGCACGAATATGGCATGCACAGGAGCAGAGGGGCAAGCTGGGGCATCGGGGGTATACGCAACAAGGGCTTCACGGACTTGCTGCGGGCTAGGCGGAGGCCTCCGCGCGAAGCGCACAGACACTGTCATCATATGCCCGTCGATGACAGGCACTCGATTACAGGACGCGGACACGCGCAACGGCTGACGTGCGCGCATATCAAACGCCTTCAGGCCATCGTCGCCGTCGACGACGTTCCCGAGAATCTTGAGCGTCTCCCACTCCATCTTTTCCTCCTCGCCGCTGATAAAGGGGACGACGTTGTCGACGATGTCGATACTGGGCACGCCGGGGTAGCCCGCGCCGGAGATGGCCTGCATGGTGGTGACGATGCACGACTCGAGGGGGCCGAATGATTTTTCGAGCGCGCGGAGGGGCACGACGAGCCCTGTGGTGGCGCAGTTGGCATTGGTGAGGATGAAGCCCCGTTTGATGGGGGGATCGTGACGGGCTTGCTGTTGGTCGATCATGGCGAGGTGGGATGTGTTGACGAGGGGGACGATGAGCGGGACGTGGGGGTCTCGGCGATAGTTTTTTGCATTGGAGAAGACGGGGAGGTCTGCGGACCTGAATGCGCCTTCTGTAGCGAGATGGCGACAAGGGCGTGTCAGCAAAGCGGGGTCGATAAGGAGAGAAAGATAAAGCGCAAGTTGAAGTTGGAAGATCGGGGGGGAGAGAGTATACTACTTGCCTATTTCCCCGGCAACGTCGGCATCGAGACCAGAAAAGACGATGGCGCAGTCTTTAAAGTGCTTGGGCTGGCACTCGTGTACGATCGTGTCTCTCACGATGGAGGGTATCGGGGTGGTCTGTTTCCAATTAGCGGCCTTTGAGTAGGGCTTTCCAGCTGAGCGGGCGGAGGCACCGAGGGCATGAATGGTGAACCACGGGTGGTTCGCGAGGAGAGTGATGAAACGCTGGCCGACTGTCCC
>JBBPJN010000495.1:0-13437 GCA_038088755.1 Boletus aff. separans
ATCATCTTCCTCGTCCTCTTCCTCCTCATCTGCTGGGCTAGGGAGACTTGCGACATGAGATTCCGTCGATGCACTCCGACTTCGACTTCTTGACTGCTGTGAGGGAGCAATTTCGTCGGCGGTGAATGCTTCCTTTAGCTTCGATGTCCCTGTTCGATTCGGAACAAGTTTCTTGCGTTTAGACAGCGGGGATCGCAGAACATCCTGCGGTGCGTCGGCGTTTCCGTTCTCTGATGGTGTAACACTTCTTAGGCGTTTCCGCTTCAGTCGAGGTGAAGAATTTGGGCTAATTCGGGAATGCCAGCGATTGAGCGAAAAGATGCCACCCCGATGATCAGACGCACCTAGACTGACTACGGGTCTCATCAGTCATGCCATCATCCTCTGATGCCATAGCACTCCTCACGCTGCGCTCGCTTATGATGTCCTCTTCTTCGTCATCACTCTCATTCATGGCTGCCTCGACTTCGTCATTTATGTCATTCCAGTCAATGTCTGCGAGCTCAAAAGCTGTGTTGCCCAAAGGCGCAGGTTCGACATCCCAATCGTCCGCATCTGGTTCAGGATCCGAAGAAATCGGATGGGGATCAATATTAGGGCTCAAACTTGGCGCATGTCGAGTTGGATCCTCGAGGAGGTACGGAGTCTCATCCTGTCGCCGCCACAAAGCTATTGAATCCGTGAACCAAGCTAGCCAAACTATTTTGATTCCGCCCCGTTTTCGCGCCATATCGACCTTGACAGTTCCTTGCTAACGTTGGACAGTCAGAGGCAGCAAGACGCTCATTGTCTGGAAAACCGAACCTTGGCAGCGACTACGTGCGTGGTAAAGTTGTTCAATTCAGTGTAACATCGAGCGCCGAACATGTGTGCCACCTTCCATATCTCGGTAGTTTCTGGTTTTGTGTCAAGGGGTATAACACTGGAGAAGACAATGTGGATCCCGCTGAGAGTTTTAGTGCGCATCTCCGGAATAATACGCTACCGAGAAAACTGAATGGAAAATCGGGCATGATACATTTGCATACTCACTGTCACGTCGCAAGGTTTAGGTAACTGTTGTCGCCTTCTGTTCTTTTCCCCAGGGGAATGTCGGTCATAAGAATCGAAGAATTGCCGATGGACATCTTCCAACAACTACAGAAGACCACTGAATGTATCTTTAGAATGAATTATAATATTTTGATCACTCACCACGCCAACTCTTCGTAGTTCAACGTCGTCATTCTTCAGCAGCGCCCTTCTCGGGTGCTCCGCTTTGACGTTGCCTGTTGATGCAACAGTGTGCTCAGCGTCTGTGAAGGTATCATTATACAAGTAGCCCCGGCAACAGATCGCTATACCTTGTAGCTCTTCTTGCTTCTTTGCCAAAGGTCGTTCCTCTACCTGAGCCTCGAGTGCCAGCGAATTCTGTGTCAGTAAAGATTTGGACTCGATCTCCGCGCGCTCGAGTTCCTCAGGCTGAGCGAGCGGAGATGACGAAGGCGTCAGTTCCGTTGACGCGCTTGGTACTGGTGGAGTGGTTGCTTTATCTACTCGTCATGAACAAGAGGGTTGGCAGTTATGTCCTGCAAAAGAAACTAACCAGTCGTCGGAGTGTGCACTGTAGGTGCCAGTGGTTCTACCTTTGGAAGAAACGCAGAGTTAATATCACCGATGCCTACGAAGAAATCGTCTTTCGCAAACGTTAGCTTGGTGCTTCGGGATGTCTGAGGATGCTCACAGGGAATGACTTTGATCAAGTTTGGACTCCACTCCCAGACATCCGCCCGGTCGTCGATGATGACGACCATAGATGTATCGCACGGGAAAAGTCGTTGTAGGCTTTTCTGCGTGAGGCCTTAAAACCATGAGCGAGGGATGACCTGGCAAGTGCGAGAGAGCACACTCACTCCCACTCTCGTCTCTACTCAAGATACGACCACCGAACATTCTCCCATTTGGATCAATGGCGGCACAGACTTGTTCCGCGTAGGCGCGAGTACCCATAGTATATACATGCATCTCGTATTTTGTGGACAGCTTGTGGAAGAAGTCCTGCAGACCTGGTCTGTGCAGACATGTGAGCAGGCCCACGAGCAATTCACGAGTGCGAATAAATAACGCACCGAGGTTTGATGTAATACATGCAGCCTTCGCTTTCAATGACTTTGTGCTTCCCCTTGACTTTGGGGGCTCCCCGTGATGAAGGTAGGCCGAATGACTCCGGACCGAGTCGAAACTTGCGGACGTCCTTGAGGGCGTCCCAGTTGGGATTGCACACGTCCGCTTCGGGGGTCTCGCTATCTGAAGAGTCAGAGCCGTCTTCCTTGTGTGTTTCTGTGGACTTTTTCGATTGCCTAGCCTCCCAAGCCTCCCCTTCCGTTATCCATTCACCAACGGTGGGGTCGACGGTTGCATGAACGATTGTCTGGTCAAGATCGACGATCAAGGATAGCTTCCTGGACTTGAGGAGGTGTTCTGCAGTCTCCTTTTCTATCCTCTGTGCTTCCTCCATTGATACGGTCGGGCCGAAGGCAGAGTGGGTCATTTGGATAGATGCACGCGATGCGTCAGAGAAGCCTATGTAGTCATAGCTGGAGATGGCGATGAAACCAAGAGGGGGGTAGAAGACGAAGATGGTACCCACGCGGTCATATCCTTTCCGCAGATCCCACATAGGCCACCAACTTGGACGCCGTGTTTGCAGGGCTCGAGGATTGTGATGACGGACTTGTGCTTGGACCTCTGCAGAGAGATTTCGTCGCCCACACGCACGTTCCAGGCCTCTACGGTACCCTCGATGGGGCAGTCCCACGTTCCGAAGCGTATTTCAGGACGTGCGCCGGGTGACGAGGGTTGGTATTTGAAAGAATAGCTGAGCAGACGGGTGCCACGTTGAACGGAAGCAGACTGCTTGACATCGATGGATGCGACCTTTATTGGATACGGGAGGGTTGGAGGGAGATGTAGCTCTGTCGGACTGGACATGTCGTCGATGGAGCAGGTGCAAGAGCGTATAGAGTCCACTGAACATGTGGCTGTGCATAACCATGTCTCCCCCGCTGTTGTTCTCCACCTTTGAGGTCACCAGCCAGGCCTTCTACAGGACAACCCTCTCGTACGCCATCGTAAACCTCAAGCCAATCATCCCAGGGCGTGAGCATCCCCCCTTCTCCTCGTCACCCATCCTGCTCAACAAGCCCAAGACGTCCTCGTCATACCCACCCGCGTCGTGCCCAGGCTGACGGACCTCACAACCCCTGAGCTAGCGTCCCTCATCACGTCTGTGCAACACGTCGGTCGCGTGATCGAAAAGGCATACAATGCAGACTCGCTCACCGTAGCATGTCAGGTAGTCCCGAAGTCAATCACCCTGCCCTCGTTCGAAATTCACCCTCACCCCTCTAGGACGGCAAGGCTGCGGGCCAGTCCATACCCCACGTCCACTTCCATATCCTTCCCCGAAAATTCAAGGGCGATTTCTTCTCCGAGAGGATGGACGACATATACCCTGCCTTGGAACGGTCAGAAGCCTCTCTCCCCCAGCACCTTATGGATGCCAAGGGCGTCGACGGCCGTTTCCAACCACTCAGGGTCGACGCCGATGACAGTAGACCGCCTCGATCCCTTCCAGAGATGGAGAAGGAAGCTGACTGGCTACGAACCTTTTTCCTCAACCCCCACCACGAATCATGATCTCTCCGCTTGAAGGAGAGTCAACTCTGTATCCACTTTTACTTTCATAGTTGGTGTACGACGTTTGTCTTATATCGTCTGGCCGCACACAGCTAGCCGCTACATGGCCACATCCGTCCACATGCTGGACAGAGCTGGGGTCCGCGCCTGCAGGACACAGGATTGCTACTGGCCGTGTATTTCTAGACCCGGGCGAGACCCTCCTCAGCTCGAATGGCGTCGTGTCTGTTTTTTTGTTGTCGCGCTCAAGGTGCAGAGAGTTGGTGGTGACGAAACCACTGTGTTCGTTCGAATGGCAGGCGCTGTCGTTCTTGTTGGCGGATCTGTGAATGATATTGTTGCAGCAGCCAGTCCACGACGGTACGGGCGGGCGCGTCTAGCTGCGGTAACCTCTTCCTTGCGTACAGTTGCAACCTCTGGTTCTGGGCAGGTGCGAACCGCGCGAGCCTCTAGCCAAGTCTTGAGCTTCTTCTCCCGTTCTCCGGCTGTCTTGACAGTAGCTAGTGCGCAACCCTTCCCGACGTTCAGCCATTCACCCTTTGCATCACCCCGCTCAATGTTCACTCATCGACTATCAAATGCATTGGCTGCTGAAACCGCGCCGCTAGTGCCTCCTCGTCAGTCAACCGAATGCTGGATCTCGACAAACCCAAGACGCGGAGCCCGAGTATGGAACAAGGTGAGCTGTAGATAAAAGGAGCAATTTGTCTAGATAGAGTTCGCAGCCGTGAATTTGTCAGGGAACCGAGGTATGGCGATCAAACCAATGTATTGATTGGGTCAGGGCGGAAGAACACCAGGGGTTTTACAGCCGCGTCCAGAGGATCTTGTACAGTTGATAAAGTGGGAGGGTTAGCTGTCGGCCATCGAGCAAGGGCCACCACTGGGGGCAGTGTCAAAGTATGCACCCCTGCTTTCTTGAATTAGCGGCGAGCATACTCGTGCTGATCCTTCAAGTTCCCACCTCGAGAAATTGATGATATGTGGCTCTCTGCACACTAAGGTCGCGATCTGCAGCTAGCCTTGGTCACGAATAGCGCTATCTGAAATGCATCGAGATGTAACTCGATGTTTGGCCCAACCAGAGTGTGATCCTGGATACACGTGGCACGTCTGTGTCTGGAGAGAATTCTTTAACCCAGCACTGCTCATCGACAATACAGCTGCACTGCACTCTGTGGGGCAGACTTGAGGCGGAATTACACACAAACAAATGTTGCAGCGGCACCGGGGAACATGGGATAGCTCTAGCGAGCGACAAGGTCCTGACTTACACGTCAAAGAAGGGGTGCTACGATACTTTCTTTCAGCGATAGCTCGGTTCCTTCCTCACCCAGAACCAGCATCTCTACTCCCCTCTCCACCACCTCTCTCGTTTTCTCTCTACCAGACCAGGAGCTCACACGAGGAGTCCACGCCACCAAGTGTGCGCCGATGTGACCTACCACAATTCTTGCAAGCTCCGTGTCCTCACTCTTCCCCCTCCGCTCCCTATAAGTTCTCAAGAACGAGCCGATTATGGTCCGAACCGACTCCTCCCGCGCTGGATAGAATTCGGACAATGTGTACATTTCTGCACAAAATTGACCGAGATCTAGTCCAGGCAAACTGGTCTTGCTAAGTTCCCAATCCAGAACGTATAGTCTCTCCACGCTTTCTATGTCTCCGTTCGAACCGCGTCTCAGCGATACTACTAGATTGCCCGGCCACAAATCTCCATGCGTCATGGGGTCGGATGCGGACGCGGCATTGATGGCTTGCTGCCTTTTCCCCGCCAGCTTCGATATCGTCGCCATCTTCGCTTCGGGGATTCCCAGCAACGGATCTGAGAGGGTGGGAATGTTATCCCTCCCAGTTAAAGTAGACTCGAGTCGCCCGTAAGTCACGAGGGACGAGATGTACTTGCCAATCTCATTGTTCGCGAACAGGGTCAGGTCGACGTCAGGGTTCTGATTCCACGTGTGGACGCCAAAGATGAATTCGCCAAGGGCGATGCCAATCTGCTCCGAAACGGCCTTTGGGAAACTCTCTTTGATGAGTAGCTCTTTCAGAGTCTCGCAATCCTCCCCTCCGTCATCCATGATTATAACGTGCCTTTCCTCGTCAAATAGATGGACGGTAGGAACTGTGATAAACGCAGGTATGTTGGCCGTCGACAGTTGACCTGCGAGACGGAGTGCTTGGACTTCGATGAGCTGATTTTCATTGTTAATACCTCGCACTAACACTGGCAGCTTGATGAATACCTGGCGTTTCTGGTCAAGAGGAAATCTTCCGGCCGACGAAGCGATGTATGGGGGAGCGTATTTCAGAACAAGGGTCTGGCGGCCTGCGAACGCCTTGTGGAGGTATATCCTATACGCGAAATTACCCGTCCCTCCAGAGAGCTTCTGAACTGTGCGAGCAGCAAATTGAGGTTTATGCTGCAGGTACGCCTCGATGCCTGGTACGGTTGCTAAATCGTCGATGACACCCGACATTTTTTTTCAGGGATTGTAACAAGAGTGAGCGTTTTTTGGAACTCGGAGGTCCTTGCTTTCTAATAATTCGTACATTCGGAGCGACCAGGTCTCTGACTCACTGACCGATCAAGGATGACTTGTTGATGAAGGCGGTGCCGAAAGCGATACGACAAGTGACTCCAGAGTTCCTTAACGGAATATGTCCGGGAGGTCAGCCGGGACGAGTCAGAACGCAAGTCCATGACTACCGGCACGCACAGCTAGCTCACTTTGAGTGAGCCAATGTGAACCATTCATCAAGACAGTGCCGTCGTAAAATTTGAGCGTTAACAACTTTCTCCAACGACAGGCTATTGAGTGTCACTATTGGATATTATCGTTGGCAGTGGTTATCACGACGCGTATCGCCTTGCCAGGCAGACCACCCGAAAGTGAACGAGAAAATACATGGTTGGAACACGACAGCTTACAACAAATTCTAAGCCATAGTAACCTGGTTTCACAGCAGTATCCAGGCACGAATTACAACTTGTCGTAGTAGTAGTCGAGGGGAGGAATGTCGGGCTATGAACCGGAATCGTGAGTAGCCTAAGGGGGAACAGCCCAGGGATGATGCCTACCTTGAGACCTTTGCGTGTACGGATGCTCTTGACGAGTTCTTCGATCTTGCTGCCCTTGTCGAGAGGGGCTAACAATGGCATGCGCTCAGCATCCAATATCGTCAGTCAAATCGACCACTTACAGCCATTCATGATCTCCCAGTGGTCGAACACACTCTGGGGGAAGGCCTGTCCTGCGGTTTGTGAACGAAGGTCCCCGTTGAACCCGAATGATTCCATGACAGGCAAGTAAGCCTTGACAGTGAACATGGGCGTTCCGGGCCTCTGCTCTTCGCTGAAGACTTGGCCGCGACGTTTGTTCAGTACGCTGTAAATACCTCCGATGGCATTCTCAGGACATTGAATCTCGACTAAGACAGATGTCAGCTCTACGTTTGACTGGGAAATAGAAACACCGCACCAAGGTAAACCGGCTCTTGGAGACCGGGTGTAGCAAGCAAACAAGCAGCATAGCAAACACGCCGGCACGTTGGGATAATTTGGCCACCACCACGGTGGATAGCATCAGCATGTAGCTACAAATATCTCAAGTCAAAAGGTTATGCCAGTAGCGACGGCAAGGACTTACTGTCACATCCATGACGTTCAGACGGACACCGCGCATGTTCTCTTCAGCACAGACACCTTCTTTTGTCGCCCACTGGAATGCGGCAACACATGAATCCTTGATTTCATTGAGGTACTGTACACCCTTGGTGACATCGACCAATAGGTTAGGTCCGGTGGTTTCGGGACCGAAACACCAAATCTTCCGGGCATCGGTGACATCCCAACCATATTCATCGGCAAGGATACGAGCACGACCTTTGTAATCGTCACGGGCATTAATAGTCCCACCCTCAATAGCCTTGGTAAGTTCCTCATCAAGCGGCATCGCCTTCGCGTACAGACGGTTGTGCTTGTTCTGCGACTTGGAGAGGGCAACGATAGAAGATTCCTCCTTCACAGTCTCACGGTAACCAACGACAGGGTCTGAGATCTTGAGAGGAACACCTGCGTGGTCCTCTTGCAGGTCCTACATTTACTGCTAAGTAAAACTGAATGGTAGAAAAGCAGAATATCTGACCTTCAAACAAATTTCCAAGTGGAGCTCTCCGGCACCCGCAACGATGTGCTCACCAGTCTCGGCAATCCAAGCCTGGACACAAGGGTCGGACTTGGAGAGACGCTTAAGACCTTCCACAAGCTTGGGGAGATCAGCAGCGTTCTTGACTTCAACGGCGACTCGAACGACAGGAGACACAGAGAACTTCATGACCCTCATGTTGTGGGCAGTTTCAGAGGTAGTGAGAGTACCGCTCTTGAGCAAATATTGATCAATACCGACGAGACCGATAATGTTACCAGCAGGGCAATCCTCGATAGGTTCGATATAGCGACCCATCATGAGTACAGTACGTTGGACAGACTTGACGAACAAGTCATCCTTCTTTCCAGGAACATAGTTGGGTCCTTGAATGCGGATCTTGGGACCGGCTCGGACAGTTCCGGAGAAGACACGACCGAACGCGTAGAAGCGACCCTTGTCCGATGTGGGGACCATCTTGGAGACGTATAGAACGAGGGGTCCCTTGGGATCACAGTCACGGATACTGATGGCGGACTCGTCATCCATGGGACCCTCATATAGAGTCTCAACACGATAACGCTGAGCGGTGGCGGGAGACGGCAGGTGAATGACTATCATTTCCAAAAGAGCTTCCCCAGCAGGTAAAAATTTGCGCATGATGGTCTTGAGGAGGGCCTTGGCATCGGAGATCTCCTTCTCCTCGGAAGTAAGCTTAATTTCAAGTTTCTCACACATAGTCTCCACTTGATCCTTCTTATGTTTCATGACGGCATCGAAGATCTTGAATATGGGGTCGAGCACGAACATGTTGAAAGCACGCTCGAGGGGCTTGCCATCAGCATCCGCAGACTTTGTAGACCACTTTCTGGTCGCCGGATTGAAGAAGTTATCACCCCATAGCTTGGAAATGAGCTTGTCCTTGGGAACACCAAATTTCTTGGAGTACCTTCCAGCAAACTGACGGAGGGTAAAGCCCCACCCGTGAAGGCCGGAGGCAAAGGCGACAGTGCCTTTGTCAGGATAGACTTGGACGTCACCAAGGGCGGCGTCGTGGTACGTCGAGATGATGACGTTGACAGTTTCGACTGTCCGCTGGAAGGACTGGTAGAGGTCTTCCTTCTGAACTTGAAGTTCGAGGAGAGCACGATCGACCTTGTTAATGACGAGGACAGGTTTGATACGTTCCGTAAGGGCCTGGCGCAAAACAGTTTCTGTCTGAACGCAAACACCCTCGATACAGTCGACGACAACGAGGGCACCGTCTGTGACGCGGAGGGCGGCAGTGACTTCAGAGGAGAAGTCGACGTGCCCGGGCGAGTCGATCAAGTTGATCAAGAACTCGTTGCCTGATGGTATTGGATTGGTAAGACTGATGAAGTGTGTATAGAAGCTAGTTCATACCGTCAGTTTTTTGCTTAATGACTTCGACATCTTCCTTGTCCATTTCAAAGTACATGGAGATGGCGGTCGATTTGATGGTGATACCACGTTCCTTTTCGTCTTCACGGGTGTCCGTGAAACGCATATCTCCAGCCTTTGAGGATGCAATGATACCGGCCTTGGAGACGAGGGAGTCGGTGAGGGTAGATTTTCCATGATCGACTGGGAGGGAGTTGGGCGATGGTGATGCGATACGATAGCGGCAACACTCACCATGTGCGATAACACTCATGTTACGTATGTTGGTGGGCCGGTCCATGAGGGCGCGAACCTGATCTGTTTAAGATGAGATACGGATGGGCCAGGGGGTGGTTGTCTGTCTTACCTACGGTGAAGTTACTGATGGGACGATGAACATGAGGATGATGAAGAGAGACAAAGAAAGGACGTACACCATGATGCGAAGAGTACAAGGGGAGAATGGGGAGGGAGTGAGTCGGTTTAAAGCACCGGGATCGCAGCTCGATGTTTGGGATCAAGGATATTTTTTTCCTTGGGCAGATGGTTATCGATCGGGTTCAGGGCAGGTTAGACGGAGGCGGAACACGTGCACGGAAAGCCACGTGGTTATCTATGTAAATCACGTGACCTGACATGTCCGAGTCACCCGGTTTTGGCGTGGACGACGTGATGAGGGCCCTGGCGAGTTCTAGTTATCGATCACTCGCATTCCCTCTGAGAATGGCCTATACTTACAACGGTCCATGGCCTGCTCGCAGAATTCGCGAAGAGTTCTTTGCCTACTTTCGCAGCAAAGATCACACTTTCGTCCCCTCCTCCTCCACCATTCCCTACGATGATCCTACCCTCCTCTTCGCCAACGCAGGCATGAACCAGGTTCGTCTCATCCCTCTTCTCATCGCCCAGCTATTCTCACATCACATAGTACAAGTCGATCTTCCTCGGTACCGCGGATCCCAACTCAGAGCGTGGCAAGCTCAAGCGTGCGTTTAACAGCCAAAAGTGCATCCGGGCTGGTGGAAAACACAACGGTCTCGCACTTCCATAGCCGAAATATTCCCGCACTCACTCCATCTCAGATCTCGAGGATGTCGGAAAAGACTCTTACCACCATACTTTTTTTGAGATGCTTGGCAATTGGTCCTTCGGGGATTACTTCAAGGCGCGTATCCTCCCTCATTCTTTCTGCTTCCCTCATCTCTTACACACCGTAGAAAGAAGCCATTACTTTTAGTTGGGAGCTTTTGACGCAGGTCTACAAGCTCCCCAAAGAGCGGCTTTACGTCACCTACTTTGCTGGCGATCCGCAGAACAACATTCCATGCGATGACGAAGCCAGGCAAACATGGCTTGATCTTGGCATGGATCCAACACACGTTATTCCATCGAAGTTCAACTTTTGGGGTATTCTTCCCATCTTTTTATCTCTTCTCCCACCTGACTTGTCCGTGCAGAGATGGGTCCAACCGGCCCGTGCGGTCCTTGCAGGTGAGCCCGACGTTTACTCACTATAATCCATATTGATCACCATTACAGTGAAATACATATTGATCGGATAGGTGGTCGTGAGGTTGCCCACCTTGTCGACGGCGACGACCCGACAGTAGTCGAAATATGGAACAACGTTTTTATCCAATTCAACCGTGAGGAAGACGGATCCCTCAAAGCTCTTCCAGCGAAACACGTGGATACTGGCATGGGCTTTGAACGCATCGTATCGGTCCTCCAAAATAGGTTGTCCAACTATGATACAGACATCTTTCACCCAATAATGGTCAAGATCCAGGAACTTAGCGGTGCACGTCCATACACTGGCAAGTTTGGTGCAGAGGATGTGGATGGCATTGATATTGCCTACCGCGTTGTCGCTGATCACGTGCGAACACTTTCGTTCGCCTTAAGCGACGGCGGTGTGCCAAACAACGTTGGTCGAGGTTACGTTCTCCGTCGCATCCTTCGCCGTGGCTGTCGATATGTGAGGAAGAAACTCGGTGCACCCATTGGCTCGTTCTTCTCATCACTCATGCCTGTCGTAGTTGAACAGATGGTCTGCTTAGTCTCCTCCTGCATCTTTGTGCCTCTCTAATCGTCTTCCAGGGTGATATTTTCCCAGAGCTTCAGAAGAGGCAGGATGAAATCAAGGAGATTCTCGACGAAGAAGAAGAGTCCTTTTCGCGGACCTTGGATCGCGGTGAAAAGCTTTTCGACCAATATGCTACACGTGCAAAGGAGGCTGGTTCCAGCGAACTTAACGGTGCTGATGTCTGGCGTTTATACGACACTTTTGGTTTCCCCGTCGATTTGACGCGTCTCATGGCTGAAGAGCTTTCCCTGACTATCAATGAGAAGGAGTTCGAAGCTGCGCAGGAGCGATCAAAGGAGGCAAGCAAGGGGACGTTCAAGAAGGACAAGGTGGACAGTGTCAAGCTTGACGTCCATGATCTTGCAGCATTAGAGAAGAACAGCGCGATACCCAAGACTGATGATTTGCCCAAATACCGTGAGTACCATCCATTCTTCAACACTAATTCAAAAATCTTACTATTCGCTGTAGAGCTCGGAAATATCACCGCAAAAGTAATGGGCATTTACTACAACCGCGAGTTCCTTGGATCGACTACCAGCATCCCCGACTGTGCTAACTTTGGCATCCTGCTTGATCGCACGAGTTTCTACGCAGAAGCTGGAGGTCAGGAGTACGACACCGGAAATATCGTCATCGATGGCGCATGCGATTTTGAAGTGACGAACGTCCAGGTATACAGTGGCTATGTCCTGCATATTGGTCATCTCAAATATGGCCAACTCAATGTTGGGGACGAGGTTATTTCTTCGTACGATGAATTACGCCGGTGGCCACTTCGTAGCAACCACACTGCCACGCACATCCTTAACTTCTGCCTTCGCGAAGTGCTCGGAGACCATGTCGACCAAAAGGGCTCTCTTGTCGCCCCAACAAAGTTGCGGTTTGACTTTTCACATAAAGCTCAGATTGCACTCCCAGAGCTTGCCAAGATTGAAGCTATGAGTGTCGATTGGATCAAGAAGAATGTCAAGGTTTATAGCAAAGATATTGACCTGAAATCTGGTTTCAAAATACCTGGTCTCCGTGCTGTCTTTGGCGAAACTTACCCCGATCCGGTGCGGGTGGTCGTACTAGAGTACGATGTCGACGATGTCACAAAAGACCTTGAGAACCCGAGATGGCGCAGCACCAGCATCGAGTTTTGTGGAGGTACGCACGTCGCAAAGACGGGTGATATTAAGGACTTTGTGATTATCGAGGAATCGGGAATTGCCAAAGGTATCAGACGAATCACCGCTATCACTGGCCAAGAAGCCCAGGAGGCGACACGCGTCGCAAACGAATTTAAATTACGTCTTGACGTACTTGAAACTAGCTCAGGAAATGAGAAGGATGCCGGCCTCAAGGCCCTCACAGTAGTAAGCCGGATTACTGGACGCGTCTAATGTAGTGCTCACACGTATCCCAGGAACTTGGACAGGCAGACATTTCAGTTTTGGTCAAAGCAGATTTAAAAGAGCGTCTTGGAGCAATTCGCAAAGCATTCGACAAGCAGATAAAGGAGAAAGAAACCGCACTCAACAAATCGGTCCGTGTTTAATTACCTTGAGAGATATGACTAAAAAACGAGTTTGCGATAGGCTGTCGATGCACTGGTCACCTATTTCAAGGAAAATCCCGATGCTATAGGGTATTTTGCAAGTATTGACGTGGATGGCAACTCAAAGGTGGATTACTTCTTGGGTGGCATGACAGAAACACAAACTAACTCGCGCAAAAATTAGATTCTTCAAAACGTCGTCGCCCAAGGTAAAAAGCTCGGGAAAGCTGTGTATGTGTTCAGTGTCAATGCGGGGGGTGGCAAGGTGGCACATGCAAACTATGTACCTGAAGAAGTCCGGGAGAAAGGATTTGATGCTCGAACGTGGGCTGCCAAAGTGACCGAGGTGTTGGGCGGCAAGGTGAGACTGTCCAAGCATAGAGTCATTGCTCAGGTTGATAAAATCGTCATCTAGGCTGGAGGGAAAGAGGATGGTGCTCAGGGCGTTGGTGTCGACGTGGGGAAGGTCGAAGATGCTGTCAGGATCGCGCGTGAGGCATATCCAGCTAGCAAGTAACTCCCTCGATGCAGATTTGCATCATCTGTAATAGATTATAGACACAGCCAATCCATGATAGGCT
>JBBPJN010000496.1:0-13393 GCA_038088755.1 Boletus aff. separans
CACCCTGGTCGGTCGTCGTCATTGAACAGCCTTGCAACTGATCTCTCCTCCCGATACAACCAGCTCGGGGTCACGGGGGACCTCGACGAGGCCATTGTCCTCGGCCGAGAAGCCCTTGACCTTCGCCCGGAAGGACACCCTGATCGATCAGCATCCTTGGACAGCCTTGCAGGCTACCTTCATACTCGGTCCAATGCGGTCGAATCAGTTGCAGGATAAGGAAGAATTGTTCAGTTTGTGCGCAACTCACACATGTGACCCAAATTGTATCTTCAAATGATCTTTCTGCCCATGCTTTTGGCTTGTGAAACATCCCTTTGGTTACTGACTGAATATCTTGTAAGATTATCATAAGCGGTCCGGGTTTACTATGTGTGTATAAAACCGTCGAAAGGTGCTATGACGCCTTCATCATTCTGAGCTGGTCCATCACATCATCTGGATGTATGTTTTTCGTCGACACCCTACTGCTCCAAAAACGAGTTGGTTTGCTGATCTTCACTTCAACCTCGAGCTGTGACTCTCTTGCATGGATATCGATAGCAGATGTCGATGAACACTGTGGCTTCTGAGCGGTCCCACGGGCTAGGGCAACAGCCGAAAGATCGTCATGAGCAACGCCAAAAAAGTTCGCTAATTTCTCTACGCGCCGAATACTCGCGTCTGCCGTCGCAGGCCGCCGGGGAAGCGTCCCGGACTTTGGAGAGGCATGGAGAGAAGGTGTAGAGGGTGTGCTGGAAGTCTCGACGGGCGGACGGGAAGAGTGAGGAGGACTATATGATGCCTCGTCGTACAGGACATCGCTATTAGGAATATTCATCGAGGTCGAGTAACAGGTTTCGGGAGACGTTGTACTTCGGGGTGGTACTGGGCAAGGTATAGGTACTATGTCCGTCTGAATGGAAGGAGTAAGAGGCCGTGCAACACTGACAGTAACTTCGAATCCTTATCTCACCGTAATCTCGGCATCACGAACCCCACTAGCGTTATTCTCCATATTAGGCATCTTAGGAGTAACACCAGTCACCGACAATGCTCGGTGGGTGTCACCGTGCTCCTTGAGTGATTTACTTCTCCGTAGAATGACCTCAGTGGATCTAGTGACATGTGACTCCTGCGTGAACGACGAATGGTCGAGACTTCTGCATTTATGATGATTGCCACCGCGACGCGGGGAACTAGAAGTCCAGTGGGATAGGAAAGCAGGGCTTAGCACCAACTCTGCAGGTATTTCCTCTCCCAGATGCCTGGTCAACTTTGCGAGTCTAGCACGGTGTAATTGTTCTGTGTGCCAGAGCGCAAGTGCTGGGTCGTCGTCTTCTTCGTGCTCTTCATCTTCCCCAGAAAGTAAGATAGCGGAAAATGGTGACTTATTTGTAGGACTTCGAGGTGGTACGTCACAAACATTCAGCGGAGGGAAAGACGTGATCAACGTTCTCGGTGAACGCGGTGTGGAAATATGTGACGCAGTCGATTGAGAAACAATGGATGTCGTCGGGGGCGGAGACGCATGGCGGCCTGTAGTTCTGCGGTTTATAGAATTTGCGGTCCTAGCGATGCGAACTACATTCTCGTCCTCCACTTTCGCTTCGGTCACCCTCCCCAGGCGAGTGACCATATCGGACTGTCTTGGAAAGATGGTGTGATAAAAAGCCCGGCTAAAATTCTTGATAGTGAGCTTGGATCCTCCAAACCGGTCAGAGGAGTCAATATTTTCTTGAGGAATAGTCAAGTGAAGGGAAGGGGGGAGAACAGGACGAGATATAGAGCGAGAAGACGAAGGACTAGCAGTTGAATCGTACGACATATCTCGATGTGCTCGTATCTGCTCGAGTGGTCAGGAAAGCATTTTGTAGCTGACCGTCGGAGGTCACACGTGGTCCTTGGACTCACAGAAGCGAACCAGGCAGCAGGCAAATGTTGCCATAAGCCTGGAGACCCTGTAACCTGGAAACGCTCAAAGGTGGGAAAGCGCCATTCGGGGGTGTGAGATTTCGAGTCTGCATGGCAGTATATGTACGTAGTCACCAATTCCACAGACTCGAAGTAAGCTCACCTTACGCGTTTCAGGGTGGCGGAGAGCGATGCTGTCATTCAGTGGATGGCGCTGAAACGCTGGAAGTGGCTAACCGACGGTCAGAGACACACCGACATACAGAACAGTGGGCTAATTTCCGAGGTGCTCCGAGTCTCCGAGTCTTTTGTTATATGTAGTACCTGCCAGTGTGAACATCATGCTGCTTCAACGTGTCGCGAGTTTATTTCTCGACTGGGTCGCATGGTGTGATGACATAGCACTTTCCATAAACTGAAGCTAAGGTACACGGTAGCTTACCCAGGCAGGGTCAAATGGACGTGTGCCTACCATGCAAACTGCGATGTAGCTTGGGCGTGACATTATAAAAGGAAACATGCATCTGACTCAAGTCCGGTAAGTAACATTCCCGACAGCAATTAGTTCCTCTTTCAGAATGTTAGCTTCGGCGCGACCGGAGGAGATGCCAGCAATGGCCGACATGTGCAAATCCGATGGTAGTTTTACCAGCGAAACGCGCTTCGCAGCTCTGGTTTTGTTCCATTCCTCCGCCTGTTCCTCTGGAGAATCGGGCACTGTGGGTATGTTCTCATGCAAAGATGTCTCGGGCAGGGACTGGTTGGTGGTGGATAACGATAAGTATGAGGTTTCGTCAGGGGATGGAGAGCTATCGCATCCCGGTGTGACTGGTGAATCGGTGGCGAGGGATGACCTCAAAAGCGAGGGTGCCGCAAACACTTCACCCGACGACGGCCAATCAGGACCAAAGTCCAGCGCGGAACGGAACGCTTCATAAGTAGATGAGTCGAGGGACTGCGAGCCAGTTAAAGTCTCTTCGTGGAGTGAACACTTTGGTGGAAGCTCCTGAGTGGAGGAAGATGACCGCGATGTGTATTCGGGGTACCGCTGCTGTAACGTCTCCGTCGCGGCTTGCAAAGCGAGTGAAGTTGCATGCTGAAAATTCCTCTGCTCAACAGCGAGATCATTCAGAAGGATGTTACGATGACAGACGAGCTTGGTGACATCCAAGCGCATTGCCTGTATTTTCTTGGACATTGTCTGAATGACATCCTGCAAACGATCTCGGGTGGATTTCTGAAATGGTGCCAAGATCGCGATATTTCTCGCGATGTGCATGTTAGAATCGATCTGCGCGTTGGTGGCGCAAATGCGATTCTCCAAATCTTCCACCCGGGTACGTATCATATACGATCTAGAGGCAAGATGGGGAGGTTCTGTGCCAATCGGGTATGCCCTCTCCACGGCTGCTTCAGCGCTAATGCGTGCAGCGGCCAATTCTGCTTTCACTGTATCAAACGTCTCCTTGAATTGTGACGCTCCCTCGAGCTCGGGGGCAGATAGATCCGCAAAATCGCGCTGGCGACCATCCGCGTCCGCAGAACGTCCGTCGTGCAACCTAACATCATCAGGTGACTCGTCCATCGATTCAGTGGGGATACGGTTATCCCATGTCAGCACTCTTGGCTGAGCCAAGCTCAGAACCTGCAGGTCATGAAGGTGTGACGTGGCAGCAGCCACTCCGGTGAGCTCGAGAACTTTGCCTGTCATTCCGAGTGATCGCATGCGTATGCCTGCGGTTTTGAAGGTACTCGCATAGTTGATACGAGATATCCATTCGTTCATCTCCTTCTCCTCAGCTGTCTGAAAGAGAATATGTCGTCCGTCACGAGTGGTGAGGCGAAAAGTATTCAGGTGCTAGTAATAAAATCAGGTGAGGACGACCTAGAAAATCGTAGAGAACTGGTTCACCTTGCTATAGGATCGGTCTAAAACTGCAAGTGCACCATTCAAAGAAATGATTTCATCAGGCTTGAAGGATGTTGATGGTATAGGGAGTTTCTTTGGTGGATTGTTCCACGAAAGCAGTGTTGATGACCATGATAGATCACGGAAAAGAAGAAGCTGAGATCTCGTAAGTGCAACACTATATGGTCGCCACTTGCGGTTCAATGGTTTTTTCCCGCCTTCCAACAGATCATCTTTGCGATTGAGTACGGCGATCTTAGTAAGCTTGATGGTCCATGTCTCGGAGGGAGGTATTGTTTCAGGTGCATCACCAAGACCGTTAAGAGATGGACTTCCAACACCCCCGACACTCAAACCAAAAAATGGAGCCGCCGATCGCATGTCCGTTGACCCTATTTGTACCACGTGTCCATTGGCAAAAGCCAAGAGGATCTCGTCATAGTTCCAAGAAGTACCAGTGCCATCCCATCGGAATGGATTCTCAAGTGATATTTGGCCTTCTACGTCAACGCGGAGCTGATCCAGCAAATTCTAAAAAGATACCTGAGGCAAGCCAGCAAGAGTGATGTGAAAGACTCACATTCAAGATGAGATAGTAGGGATCGATTTTGGGTCTGCTCAGTAATGCATTCCCACTTTGCACCATTGGACTTGGGAGACCCGATGACGTCGAGGGTCTAGTAAAGTTTGGTTCAACGCTCCCTTCGGGGTCTAAGGGGTCCTCGATAAAGATGAATGGTGCAAAAACGGTGTTGTCGTAGAAGCACTAAGGAAATCTCGTAAGTGAACCCGTCGCAAGCCAACGTGGTTCTACCTACATCGAGAACTTCAGGGATCAAGCCTGGAAGCGTCGTATTCCTAAGATAATCTGCTTTGGACATCTTCCGCTTAATTGACTTGTTGAACGCATCAGTGTGTAACATGATCAGGCTGAATGCTAAGATATATGGATGATCTGAACGAAGCATCGTCATCGTCAATCTGCACATCTAGAAATCAAAGATGGCACACCTCTAGAAGCGAATAGGTCAGGATTACACGAAAGATACCTATTGGCAAATGCCTCAATGACTCGATCAATTTGCTGTGTCTCCCGTGGTAGACCAACATCCATCAACAATCTACGCAGTGCAACATCAAGAGGTTCTCCATGAAATCCAAAGCGCTCGATGTATAGCTTGAGCGAATCAGTATGAATGGGATCTCCACTACAGATATTATTAGGACGAACGAAGCCTGCAGAGTGTAATCTTACGTGGAGGCGAGTACTACAGCTATGTCGGTTTTGGGGACGAGAGACACCAATCTGTTAACGAAGGCTTCAGAGGATTCGCTCGCTCGGGGTTTCAGAACATCGGGTGGGATCTGGGATAGAGATGGCCGAGGAGAGCGAGAGGACGGAGACGACGTGACTCCGGTGGAAAACGAGGGTCCTTTTTTAGCGGTGGAGGATGGCGATGAGGCAAACAGATTGATGGAGAGTCGATGAAATAGTGGCGGGTTAGTTGAGGAACGAGGTCGGGAATTGGATGGTCCAACTTTGGATCGCGGTATGGGAATGTGAGAGGAAGGTTCATTGTTTTGGGGAATGACCGTGGATTGCTGTGATAGAGTAAAAAAAGACCGCGACCGGGAAAGCGAAGGAGTTGCGGAATCAGCCGTGGCTGGACGTCGCATGGGTGAACGATGCGATGAATGGGAATATGGATCGGCAGTGGATGGTCGAACATTGGTCCTGTCTGGTGCAGCTGGGCTGCGCGGAAAACTGGGAATGGTGGCACGAGCCGTCGAAGTATGACGAACACGTTCTGAACGACGCCTAGGAATCTTTGCGGCACTAGAATCGCTATGTTGTCTCGCACGCGGGTCTTGGGTTGCAGTGAGGTCGATCCGAAGTGGGGAGGTGGGTTTTAACACTGGAAGGGAGGACGAGTCGGCTGGAACAGTGAGATGTTGCGGGGACGATGTCGAAAATTTACGCGACCAGAACGAGGATTTTCGTACCAGCGGGGTGGAAGGAGAGTTTCCATTAGTGGTGGAAGGCGAAGTCGAAACTCGCTTGGCTATTGTGAGCATTTGTGTCAACGAGACACCTCTGGCACGTTGTTGCTCGAGACTGGGTGAAGGTTGTTTTAGCCGCAACGAATGAGTGCTCTTCGTTTTCCTCAGGACGTTCTCGGTACTGCTGTTCGGAAAGGATGCAAACGCAACAGAGTTGATCTGAGAGGGCGTCATGGGTGTGTTGTGGTAGACATCCACACGAAAAGTGGGTTGCGAAGAAGTGTCGGTCACTTGCTGGGCAGAGATAGACACACAGGAATCGTCTAGATGGGCGCTCAGTTCATGACTAGTGATGTTTGCATCGGCTTGTGGCAATGGGATCGGGGGAAGATCTTTCTCGAGCAACAGTCTACATGAAGAAGTAGTGGGCAGATTTACGGCGCTGTGACTATCTGCGTGGGGTAAACCTGTAAGACTTTTGCGTGCTGAGGCGGATACGGGAAGTATGCGGCGTGTCCAATGTGGTATGGAGAAGAAGTGGAGACCACCGGCGGAGGAAGCGCCGGTGCCGTCTGGGGTGGGTACAGGGTGAGTCTGCCCTGCGGGCGATGGTACCGGCTTGAGATTCGCGGTGGAACCCGAAGAGTCAAAACGGCGTATGTGAGCTGAAGGGGGGTGTCTATTTCCCAAACCAAGGATACCGACCATGAATGCGACTAAGATGGACGGTGCTCGCTACCAGTGCCGCTAGTTCAACGCGGGGAGACGTCGAACACAGTGAGCACAAGTTGGAGTGTCGAGTATCGCGGGGAGACACCCAACTTGACGGTCGGTTGTGAGGGGGAGTGTTAAAGCGGGTTAACTAATATGTACCAACAAAGTACAGTCACATTGTTCGGTTGTTCCATAACAGTATCAGGCACCACCACCTTGAACTCGTTTTCGACCCAGCCCACTCCGTCTGTTCTGCAGAGCTTCGCGCTGCCAACGGGTTAGAGAAACAAGTGCACTCAGTTTATATAGACGAACCTCTGCTGCCCGTTTCTTCTCTCCATACCTCATTCGCTCGTAGAGTTTCCGCTTCTTGTTACTCAGAAGCATCTTACCCATGTCTTCCTCATCCTGATCGACGGCCTTCTCCTTCTTTGCCTGCTTCCTCTGTAATTTCCGCACTTCGTTTTCAAAGGTGCCATATTCCATCCCCGCCGCCTCAGCTGCCAGTTCTGCAGCACGCAGTGACTCCGCGTCGTCGGCATCACGAATGTCCACAGTCTCAACCACGTCACCAACACCCTCTTCCGCCTCCGAATTCTGTTCATCCTCGTTCTCAGGGGCCTCCTCCGTCAATGCCTCCTCCGAGTAGGACAGTCCCACAGCCGGGTCGTAAGCTCCTGGTTTATCGCCAAACGGAGACAGGTGAGGAGGAAGCGTAGTACCTTGCACATAGAGATCCTCAACAAGGATCCTTCCTGCATTGATGCAATCTACAACCCACTGTGGCTGGACATATTTCCGTTTGCGCCGCCGTTCTCTCTCCTCCACCGACTCGTTGGCCCTGTTGATCACAGGTCGGTCGATGATGACATGAGTAACCGAATCATCTGATTCTGTGATGGGCGATCCGCTTCCAGATGACGTTGGCCAACCAACTCGACCACCAAACGACTTTATCAAGAATTCGAAAACGGGTCGGGGTGCTTCGCGCGACAGGAAGAATGTATACGGAGAAAATAATGATGTGAAAGTGGAGTTGTTCGCCTCTGATAGTGACCGTAGTGTAGGCAGTGATGCTATCGCGTCCTCGCCACCAGAAGTGTGGACGATAAACTCTTCGTCGACCTCGCCGTATTTGGTAGCGAAATCCCTGGAGTCGATTGGGACATCTTCATTGACACATGATTTTTCTGCAGTAATGGTTTTGATTACTTGGCGAACCTCCTTTGTTGATGCCATCTTGCCAGCGTTCCCGGATATTGAAATAGATGCCATGTTTTTCTCCACTGTATGGACACTGAATGCACCTATCCCGGCACCAGCTTCATCCCGGGCGACGTCCATGGGAGGTGGGTACACAAGCCCTGCGTCCGTGTAGAGCTTGAAAAAGACAAAGCCAAGCAGTGTTTGATAGAGCTCCAGGAATGTCAACATTACTCGGACATCGACGTCTGGTGGTATCTGCAAGCAGTGTTCTTAGTATCCCTGGGATTGCAAGACAGAGCGAAAATTTTACGTTCTGCGTAAACTGGTATGGTACGAGCCAGGTGACATTCTGATCCATAACTTCTGCCTGGTAATATATTCCTTTAATGGAGAGGAAGACCTTCCTGAGGGAACGCGAATGCATGACGTAGAGTTGCCATTCAGCAGCCAGGCGTGAACAATTGGCGATCAATGATGGTGACACACGATCATTAGAAGGTAGCGACGCAAAGAGGAATATCATGCAAAGTGCATCATCGATGTCACGTACGGCGTCAATGAAGGTGGGATATCTGGTAACATATGAATCCCCCATGCTAAGATGGGAGAAGAAAGTTGGCATACCTCTCCTTTATGATGTGATCCAGTCGATAAGTTGGTTTGGAATCTTCCAAGTTCTTCGCAATGCTCCATTCTCCGCGGCCCAGGGCTCTAGAAATTTTTTTTGCAAACGCCTTGTGTTCTCTCAGCTTGCTCAACACCGGCTCGTGAGCAAGATATGCGATGTCCTTTGTGTAATAAAAGGAAGTTGGGGCGGTCGACCCTTTGTTAGCCTTCTTTCTGCTTCGAGGCTCGCGCGGAAATATCCCTGTTCTGCGTTACGATTGTGGATGGGAGCGAGCAAGACAAAAAATACCTTTGAGGATGCACAACCGCCGGAAATCGGCCAAGGAACACTGTAATCTCTTGACCGCAGATGACCGGGTCATGTAGGCCTTGGCTGCGCCAGCCCTGCCCTTTTGTTTTAAACGGCCCATGTGTGCCTGCACCTAGCTTTAACGAATGCGAGATTGTGTTGAGAGAAATAAAGGTGGCTTTGTTTGTACAGCGTCAACACGCCTCCTGCACCAAAACCACCATCGTAGGACGAGCATGAGGTGAGCAGGACTATCAGGTGGTGCTCCGTCCATTATGCTCAATGCTCGCATGTCAGTCAGTACGTCCACGTCCCCAAGTCTGAGCTGGACGAGGCACAGTTACGCCAGCTGGAAGAGCACGAGATCAGCCAGGGTCCCTTGTCGGTTCTGCAGCAGGCCGTTCGCAACCATGCCCAAGTCCTCATCTCCCTCCGGAATAACAAGAAGTTGCTCGCACGTGTCAAAGCCTTTGACCGACACAGTAACATGGTTGGTCACGCTCCGTCCTGCCTCTACTTGATCTGACCTATGATCTGGCCAGGTGCTCGAGAATGTCAAAGAGGCAAGATTGCCTGATCTCACCTCGTACCATTACGTTGACCATGTCTGTAGATGTGGACCGAGATACCAAAGGGCAAGAACAAGAAACCAGTCAACAAGGACCGGTTTATCAGCAAAATGTTCTTGCGGTATGTGTTATTCCCAGTGTCATGCAATAATCTGACTGTTGACAGTGGAGACTCTGTTATTCTAAGTACGTCTGGTATGTGTGTGTTGGTGTCCCTGGCTGCTGACTTTCGCGCAGTTCTTCGTAACCAAGCATGATACGTGTAAGACTGCACAGTTCTCCTGGTTGGTGTAAGAGATGAATTCAAGTGTATCCTGATCGTGCATCACTTTGATAAATATACTTGTATGCGTTTGGTGGGGCTTTCAGATTAACATCTGGTGCCGGGAAAGAGCAGACGAATTTCTCGGTTGGCGATGCTGAGCTGGTTTTCTATTGCGACCTGGGGCTGTATGAGACGTGCACTGGGGGGGGTCGACGCGCTCACGGTGTCTGTGAGGTGCTTGTTGCGTTCGATCTCTGCACGAAACCAGCCGAGTGTCTCTGCCCGTGTGCGCGGGTCGGGTATAGCTGCGGCGCTGTGCTGTGAGGGTGGCTCCAGCGGGAGAATGTCCACGTACAGCGTGAAGCCCTGATAGCGGAGCGGTAGAGGTGGAGGACGCGCTGTTGGAGTATAAAGTGTCTGAGGGAGAGCATACTTGGGTCGACTGGCAAGCGTCCTTATATAAGTTTTGTGGCTCCACCGTCGCGGCTTGTTTTGCTTGCAACCGCCGCCGTCTCTTCCTTGCTTCAAGTCCACCATGTCCGCATCTGACGATGTCCCTCCCCAACACTCTTCCCCCGTCCTCACAGTGGCCGACGGCCTCGCCAATCTCGCCATCCAGCGTCACAGCCCTCTCCCCGTCCCTCAACAATCACCCAATTCCCCTCAAAACAATATAGACTCGCGTCCCTTCATCATGTATTCTCGCCCGCAGCTCCTTTTTCTTCACAAATCCCCTTTGGTGCAACTCCCACATGGCATGCCAGCCCTAAAAGATTGGTTCGGGTTTGTACCCCAATCAACCCTTCTTCCACCAACGTGCTCATCTCCATCTCTCCAGAACCGAAAATGATCAGTCCAGTTCCAAAAAAGACTCTGAATCGCCCCTCGCTGCTGGTAACGCACGAGACCGACGGTGTGTAGTCGGGCCTCCCTCCCAGTTTCTCCTTTGACATCGCATACTCAGGTTCCGCCGAGACACGGATGATGCTGGTATGTATTTCCTTTCGCGGTGCCCGCATTCTCTAACACCACTTTCTCAAGGTCCTGCGAGACAATCGTTCCGTGGCGCCGCCATTACCCAGCCTTCTCAGATGGGAAATTTCAAGCATCAGTCAATCCGTGCTGCAGACCGCGACCGCGACAGAGATGCTGAAAAAGAGCAAGACCGTGAAAGAGTCAAAGAAGGTCAAGAACGTCTGCGCAATGCGAGTACAGTTCTAATCTGAGCCCCTTCATCCTATTGAATGTCATCGTTTCAGTTATCCGACAAGTATGACCGCGATCGCCGTGCCTTGTCGTCCCTATCACAGTTTCGAGCCAAGGACAGGGAGTTGGCCCCTCATCTTCCTAGCGCTTCTTCACGAGTTACTGCCCAGGGACACCAAGCGGTTTCGTCACGTGCAAGTGACTCACGGGACGCTCAAAAGAAGAAAGATGGGGAATCCAATGAAGATTGGCGAAGAGGTGTGTTTCATCAAATATTTGTTGCATGCCATACGAGTGACCGGTTTCGTTGTGGCAGGCGCGGATCAACCCCGAACAGGCAGAGACCGTACGCACTGTCGTAGAGCTCTCGACTAGACGCTCACTTTTTTGACCAGGGCCAGAGAATGGTCGAAAGGACCGTGAAGATCGCGAACGACCACGTTCCAGAGTGCGAGATTCCTCCCGGTCCCGTCGTGAAGGCTCCCCTTCAAGACGTGATAAAGAGGTTCGACGAATAGACCGTGATGACGGATATGGTCACCGGAGGGACAGAGACGATCGCGACAGGGATATCGAACGGGACTCCGAGGTGGAAGATCCCAGGCGATGGAGAGATGATGGGAAGAGAGATGAACGCATGGTTGCTAGGCGCGAAAGAGAAATTCGTGAGCGGGAACGGGAACGGGAATTTCGCGATCGCCGTGACCGACCTACATGGGATGCAGGTGACCGCTCCGACAGACGCTGGGCTACTGGAGATGATCGGGACAGTCGGGGAAAGAGATCGAATGGCAAGGATAGGAAGCTTGGCGAAGATGGTAAAGACCGTGACGACCGCAAGGACCGCGAGCGCGAGAAGGAGCCTGCTTGGATGGATACTTACATCCCAAGCAATGGCAGTGGTGGAGTTGTTGGCAGCCACCTTTCTGGTGGAGAATTGGATGGCATCCAAGCGTTTAGGAAGGAAATGCAGCAGAAAGACAAATCCACCTCACCGGTGGTTGCCAGTCTTGCGGCCTCGCAAACCCAGGTTTCATCCCCTCCAGAAACCCAGCTTGACGAGATCCAGCTCTTCCGTTTGATGATGAAAAGAGAGGAGGAGAAGAAGAAATCGGAGTCGCCTGTGTCCCCCCTTCCAGCCCATTCTTCCACTGAGAGTGCCACTGCTGGTCTTCACGACGATAGTTCACAAGGTGCGCTGCAAATGCTCGACGAATTCATTCACGTTTATCATGATAGCAGTTCGTGTATCTTCGGAGGTCGGCACAAATTCGACATTCACGCCTGCTCTGTCGAGCGAGGGTACATCATCACCTAGCGAACAGCACGAAGCTTCTGTCGTCGTCGGTGTGACTACTGATGCACCCACGCCGATTGCGTCTACCCCCTCCCAACAAACCACTACGTCATCGGCTTTCAGTGGTCAAGAATCCGAAATCACCGATAAATTGACCCCACAGAGTTCGCGATTATTCTCAACTACACTCTCGGGTGACCCTTCAGCAACGTCGAAGCCTGACACGGTAACTCCCGTCAATCAAGCTTCTCAACCTCATTCTTCTGGTGGATCTCGACTTCTCGCGCTGGGGTCTCGGAATCTACAAAATGCAGCTGTATCGTCTCTGCGCTCTACCTCCTCCCAAAGTCCAGCGTCATTCGTCCAGAAGAATGGCGTTAATGCGGTTGTTGGTGCTGGAGTCAGCCAATCAATTGAGCCTTCCTCGCACTTTACAGCCATGGGCGATGCTCTACGACTCAATAATGGATTCTTCCCGTTCGATGAACAGAGAGATGCTTCCACCCTCCCAAATACATCTGCATCTGAAGTAATCCATCGCGGATCTCTGGCCTTGGGTGGTGATCGCACAGTTTTTCCGGGAGACCACGTATTGCCGGCTGAGCCTGGCCTTGGAGGGGGTTTTTCGAACAGCCACGCAATTCAGTCATTTGAACCTGTTGGTCCGGGCATTGCTACTGCGAAAGGCAGTCGATTTGCGAAGTTCTTTGACGGCAAGAGTAGAGACGGTCAACCTACTCCCTTCGCGAAGGGTCCCACATCGGGGTTGTCGCAACCTATCCCTCAGAAAACAGACCTTCCAGGCTTGCATCCTCCCCATAACTCTGAAGCCAGAGCAATGGAAGACATCTTCGCAATGCTCAATAATTCTGCGCAGGTAAGCATTGATCCAATTTCCAAAGCAAGTTTTCACATCCCAGATAGGCTCAGAGACTTGGGGCTGCTCCGGAATTGCCCAGCCTAGATATGGGCTATGGCTCACCCTCGAACAATCTCCATGCCTTACAGAATGCTCAAGGCCATCCCCATCTGCTCGGCCCCGGCCGCGTGGACTCTCTCTACGACGATAGAGCCTTTGTTCCAGATGGCATGGTGCCTGGCCTTCGGTCTGTCCCACCACCTCGCAGTCGACAGAGCAGTGCCATGTTCTCTGACTTTCCTGATGAGCCCATACAATTCAACAGTGGGCAACGCGGTCCAACCCAGATTTATCAAGGCCCAGTACCCTCGATCCATATGCAACCTGGCAACATAGGGCGCAATGTCCCTATTTCGATGCAAGCAGCTCAGTTCCGCAGTGCTCCATCTCCTAACCACCTCGCCTCAGTGCAGCGTTTGCCACCAGGCCTCGCTAATCTTGGTGGGCGGCCCCCCCATGAGCCCAACCAGTTTGTCAATCCATCTGTTGGAGTGACGA